>RJWK010046877.1:0-17477 GCA_004363435.1 Platanista minor
GCCTAGCGGGCGCCCCCGCCCCGCTCCCGCACCCCCGGCGGGGGCCAGGCAGGTGGGGCGCGGTGGGCGCCGGGCGCTCCCGCGGAGGCTCGCGGTGGCGCTGAGGTTTTAACGCACTTAGAAGGACGGCCTGCGAAGGCCGTCGGGGCCGGGGCTCCCCAGCAAGTTGGGGTGAGAAACTCCCCCATACAACTGCTGGGCAGAGCAGGCCACGTCTCCACGGATCCCCGCGGCGCGTGCGTGGAGAGCGGCGTCTCCAAGGGCACCCGCGTGTCCGCACGCCCGCGGTCTGGGCACCGGGGCTACTGGCCCCGCACGTCCCCTACCCCTGGCCGAACGTGCGGGCCACGGCGCGAACGCGCTGTGCGCCCGGTAGCAGGCAAAGCGCACACTGGCCCGGGCGCCCCCGGGGGCTCCCTGCCGCGTCCTCACCTCCTGGGAGCGCATCCAGGGTAGGACTCGCCACCCGCACCCCTCGCGGCGCGGGAGAGACCCCTCAGCCTGGCGGGTTTCGATCTCCAGTTAAGGAGGAGACAAAGCCGGGTCGGCTGAGCCCAGGGCACGGCACGGCACGGCGCGGCGCGGCGCGGCGCGGCTGGAGAGCGGTCAAAGCCCGGGATGGAGGCGCGGGCGGCCCGCGAGGGCCCGGCACTCCCGGGTGCCCGCCGCGGCCGGGGCCTAAGGGGGAGGCAAAACTGAAAGTGCCGCGCCGGGGGGCGGGGGCGGCCAGCGAAGGCCCCAGAACTTGTCCTGCCCCCGGGCGCAGCGGCCAATCAGCGCGCCGCCCTCGCTCCTGACAACTATTTAGCAACCCAGCCCGGCTAGGGTTTCCAAAAAAGTTAGAATAACTTCCTCTCCCGGAGACCTCGGTTTTGCACAAGCCGGCCTTGAAATCAGAGCCCTTCGAGCAGCTCGGAGAGCGTGTGCTCGGCGACCGCGGGCTTGGCCAGCGGCGCGCGCTCGGCGCCCGGCGCCCCCAGCCCCACGCGCGCCGGGCGGGCGCCATGGAGGAGGGCTCCAGCTCGCCCGTGTCCCCCGTGGACAGCCTGGGCACCAGCGAGGAGGAGCTCGAGCGGCAGCCCAAGCGCTTCGGCCGGAAACGGCGCTACAGCAAGAAGTCGAGCGAAGATGGCAGCCCGACCCCCGGCAAGCGCGGCAAGAAAGGCAGCCCGAGCGCGCAGTCCTTCGAGGAGCTGCAGAGCCAGCGCATCCTGGCCAACGTGCGCGAGCGCCAACGCACCCAGTCGCTCAACGAGGCCTTCGCTGCGCTGCGCAAGATCATCCCCACGCTGCCCTCGGACAAGCTCAGCAAGATCCAGACGCTCAAGCTGGCCGCCAGGTACATAGACTTCCTCTACCAGGTCCTGCAGAGCGACGAGATGGACAATAAGATGACCAGCTGCAGCTACGTGGCCCACGAGCGCCTCAGCTACGCCTTCTCCGTGTGGCGCATGGAGGGCGCGTGGTCCATGTCTGCCTCCCACTAGCGCCGCGCCACCCACGTCCGGACCGGCGCGCCAGGGTAGGTGCTGCGCGCGCGACGGGTGCCCTCCTCAGTGGGCGGGCCGCGGCGGCGAGGATGGGGTGAGCTTTTCCTCCTAGCAACAGACGGGGGTCGATCGGGAAGCTTCCAGGTGCCGGGGCACCCCTGTGGTTTTGTGCAAGCTCCCAGGCAGGGTGTCGGTCGGGAACTTGCCGACTGGTGACAGTGGTATTTTCCGTCCTTGCTTCTGTGGAGGTGGGGGTCTGTGGGTGACTGTCGGGGGAGTGGGCATCAGGAGAACTGCCCGGAGCCAGCCGGGGCAGAGATCTGAGGACCAGCTACCCACTGCTTCCCGAGCGGAGGCCGCCCGGGAAGCTGCCTGGGCCGGGCCGTGCCAGGCTGTGGCTTCGCCCCGTTCCCGGGGAGTGGCAGAGCGCGCTCGTCGTGCGGACACCCGGTTCTCCTCGACTGCTCTTGCAGGGTGTCCCGGCCCGCGCCTCGGGGACCCGGCCGTCGGCGCCCTGGCCCGCCCGGTGGGCGCAGAGGTGCGGACCGGCGGCTCCTGGGTTTGCCTGGGGAAGGCGGGAGGACGCTGCCCTACGCTGGCGGCTCCGGGGGCCAGGGTAGCCCGAAAGCCGGGGACCATCCGCGCCCCGAGCGCGGAGGACAGGGCCGAGGCTGAGGCGCGGAGACCGGAGCGCGGACACCGCCGCTGGGAACCCCGGCTGCCCGCAGGCAGGTGGAGTGGACCTCGGAGCTGGGAGCCTCTGGCCTCAGCCTTGAACCTCGAGAGTCTGGGAGGGGGCTCTGCCCGCGCTGCGTCCGAGCGTTCAGCCCCGCAGGAGAGCGCGAGGGGTCCAGGCTGGGAAACAGGTTTGCCGGGAAAGGGAGGCGTTGCGACAGGGCCCGGCGCCGTAGAAGGCAAAGGGACACGGCTGCCGAGAGCACTGGAAGTTCTGGATTCCTCTAGTAGAGCGCTCAGGGCGTCCTGCACCGGCCCCTTTTCACCAGACACCTTAGAAGTCCCTTAGACAATGTCTAACTGCGGAGATGCTGTCCTGTCCTTTCCAGAGGGCTCTGTGACCATGCCTCTCTCAGACGATGGCGTGAAGGATGCAGGATTTTTTTGGTTGAGGGAGGGCCGGGTTAAAAATCCTTCGTACTTGGTATGTTTCAGTTTCTCGCTCATCTTGCAGTGTTTTTATTCGCTCACGTCTCCACTTCACACAGAAGGAATTTAGATTAATCGAGAGTGTGCAGCCGCCCATTCTCCCAAGCATATGCGTTTCTTTCCTGAGTGTTTTATAATATCTGCACATGTTTTTGCTGTGGCTACGAAAGGCTGATCTAGCACAGGTGGATTTTATTTTATTTTTTTAGTTTTTATTTCTGTGCCACTGAAAATTCTTTTGGTGAAATAAGCCTCTAAGACAATAATCATTTTATAGACTTTTTAAAAAGAATTTTTAGCAGAGAATAACTTACGGGGATCTTCTCCTATCTTTGTCAAAAGCAGATGGAAAGTGTCTCAATCACATATTTCCCTAGGAAAGAAAGTTTGGATTGGCCGAGTACTAAAGTGCTACAGTGGGATAATACATTAATTCTGGTTTTTGCTGCCTAAATTATGAGCTTCCATTAGTTAACTCCATTTACCCTTTCTACCACACATAGTTTATAGCACATCTGAAATAAGAACAAACAGATGAGGAACGTCATCTTTTTAAAACGTACACGTATATAGCTTTGTTTAAGGAAAAAAGTCCACAGAATTATCATTAAGACTTCCCTCCAGAAAGTGATTGAAAACAAAAGCAAGAGGTATTACCTTAATGCAAGAATTTCGTAGGATCTTTTAAAATTCATTTGAAAAGAATCGCATTCCTAAAACAGAGAATCAGACATAGAGCACAGTTAACATTGTAATAAAGTAAAAGGTATTACTTAATGAATTTATGAAAAGCATTAAGAGTTTTCTCGGGAAACAGTCCCTGAAATGTAAGAGATAAACACATTCAGCTGGAGAGCAAATGATCTCCATGGGGCCCATTTATTTTTATTTTTCTGTACTTGAATATAACGGACTAGGTCTGATAAACCAGTTTCCTTAGGTGGAAAGATACCCACTCTGTACAGAAAAAGAAGGGGAATGTGAAAATCTTTGACACACTGATGATCCTGGATGCACCTTGTTTTTACTTATCAGCCATGTTCATGTTCGACGAACTTGTATTCTTTCTGTTTTTAAGCTGTTAGTCTGTATGAGTATAAATACAGTCATAATTGGTTTGATTTCCTGAAAATGTTGCTCCATGGCATTTGTTATTTATTTGTAACATTTTTAAGACACATTAGGTATATGTATTAGTAAGGAATTTCTAGACCTTTCCATAAACTGTATGTGATTTTAGTGTCTGTTGAGATATAGGAGAAAAGCTGTGTCTAGATGAGCAGCAACCACATTAAATGCCGAAATTGTCCCTTGATATAACGAGAAACACAGGAAAAATCAGAGTACTGCTGGTGCTAATGTTTATCCTGACTTTTTCCTTTGGCCTGGTATTTAAAAATACAAATACACAATAAATCAGGTGTCTTTGGAGAGTCAGCAGGGTTCATCTAATCTGAAAATCTCCAAAGGAGTTTTCAGTTTTCTCGTTAAATGCCTGAGTCTTCGGTGCAGGGTTGGCGGGGCACCTGGCTGGGAGGGTGTGTGTGTGTGTGGGTGATGATTACTTATCAGACATTTCTCGTGTTCTCTGCTTTGTGGATAAAGAAGATATCTCTCTAACTTCTGCAATCTGCATAGATTTTCAGTAGGTTCCCATCCTCAAAATACGACCTTTTTTTCCCCTAAGAACTTTTAGTTACTTTGGAGAACAGAGTAGGACCCTCTAACCATCCAATGTGTGTAAGCCTTTTCCTCTCTCCTGAAAATTGACTTTTTGGAGGTGTTCGTTAATGGCTAAATTCAGAATGCTAGCTGGTCGTGAAAGGAAATGAATTCCCTATGGTGAATGGAAATGCAGAATCCTAGGAGAGCTTTTGATTGGTCAGGGGAAAAAGTAGAATGAATGGCCCAAGCTACTTGAAATATAAGCAATGTTTCGTTATAAAATGCCCACTGAAAAGGTCTGATGTGGGGGCTGACCTCTGTTACGTGGGTATTGTTTCCTTAAATATTTGTAGTTACTCTAAATCTTGCAGGAAGCAGGTCTTGCTACCCATCTGGCCAGAGTGGGAGCTGGAGGCTTGGGACTTGGAGAGTGGCTGTTGGAGGTCATTTGAAAGGTAGCACTTTACTGAGGTTTTCTGAAAGCTGTACTATTTTCAGACAAGTCTTGAACCTGAAAGAATTGAGTTTTCATCCTCTCTCTGCTTCACTATTTTTTGGACAGACGGCACAGATGCCAGATTCCTTTCGCCTGGTGAAAAGATCATAAAGTAAACTCTTTCTGAGCAGAGCACTATAACTCATAACTGTAGTTTAAATCTGGGCTTTAAAAAAAACCAAATATTTTAATAAGTCAGTTTTAAAGGCTGACCTTTTCTGACAGTTTTTAAGCTTAGTATTTATATTCATCTATTCTCACTGGTGTCTTTAAAAACCCTGTGAATGTACGCTGGAAAAGTCTGTTTATGTTTGTGTCTTGTCCTGGGAAAGGATAAATGTGCTGCAAAAAAGCAAACCAAATACAAAGCTTTCTGCTAGCGAAGAATTCACGGATGAGGCAATAAAATTCAAAGAAGAGATGAATACGTTAGTGTAGCCAAGAAGCAAAGCCATAAAGAGGACATAGAATCTAAGAGATACAGACATGGATGCATTCAAAGGTAAAGCCAAGATGAAACACTAAAAGCAGAAAATGCTTAAAAACATATTTCACAGGGTCACCTGAGTCTACACATGTGATAAAACTGTATAGAATGAAACACTCACACACACACACGCACATACACACGGGTGCATGTAAAACTGGCAACATCTGAATAAGGTCTGGAGAGTGTATCAATGTGAGTTTCCTGGTTGTGATATTGTATTATAGTTTTTTGAGGTGTTATACCACTGGGGAAAACCCAGTGAAGAGTGTAAGGGAATCTCTGTGTACTGTTCCTTACAACTTTCTGTGACTCTACCATTATCTCAAAATAAAAAGTTTGAAAGAAAGATAGTCCACAGGAATTTAAAAAATTTCTATATTCAAATGAGCAAATTATATAAGGAATGATTATGCCTATCTCTGAGTAATAAACCAAAAAAAAATGTGCTTTGAGCAAAAATCCACGTTTTTCCCTGATATCATCTGCATTATTGCACTTTTCAGAATATTAGGAATTTCTTATATTTGCAATATATAATGAATTAGAAGTGGTTCCTTATAATTCTAAAACAAAGAGTAGAATCCCAGAAATCTAGAGGAGAAATACCAATCAATACATTTATCCCTTTGCTAATAACGAATGTCTTTTTCAAAGGAATTTTAGGAAATATTCACCTGAAACTGATACAACATTTGCTTTTAAGATACTAAGTCTATATTGACTTACATATCCGCCCCACACACTATTCTGAAGCCGATGATTTATCAAAATGATTCATCCAAGAAGTGTAGAGATTTGAAGTCTTAGTACACAGTTGGGGGTTGGGGAGAGAGAGAGACAGAGAGACACAGAGAGAGAGAGAGAGAGAGAGAGAGAGAGACTGACAGAGATATCAAATCGTAAAACTGAGTCATGATTATTTTAAATTAATATGTGTTTGTTTTTAATAGGAACGTATTTTGTGTTTGGGTAAGTCTTTGACCGCAATTTAGTTATATTAAATGTGCCTTAATTTCATGTTTATTTTGGAGTGAGATACAGTGACATTAACGCTGCGATTTCCATGCTGATGTCAACTAAGGCATGGTGTGATTTTTCTTCAGTGATTGCTAACAGTTGTCATGCTAAAAAGAGACTCGAATCAGAAACTGGAAAAGCCAGCACGTCACTTTATTCCGACCTGAGAAATGTTCCATGGTTAGTTGAAAATAGAGTCATTTTGAATCAAAACAATGTCTTACGTGCTTTGAAATCTGTATTATTTTATCTGCAACTCTCTTGTTTAGAATAATATGATCCCGTGATTACGTGTAAGAGGGAACATGATTGAGAGAGCGAGGCATGGTGTCTGTGGAGGCTGTTATTGCTCAATTTCTTCCCATAATATTGTTTTCCTCTGTTATTTGATCAGGGAAAGATTTAGATGACCTAGCTTCTCGTGATGTCTCCTGTAGAATGGTAATTTTACTTCTCACATCCTAAGAGCAATGCCTCTAAAACTGGGCACATCCCTCCTTTCTTTAGACCAGAATTTCCCCATCAATTGAATGAAGGACAGGGTTGAGCCCAGTGAGCTTTAAGTTATCAAATTCGGTTATTCTGAAAAATACTCCTTTCTTTTTAGCTCATATTCGACCTTAAAAATAGCCACCTGCATCTTTGCGGGGAAATGGTAAATTATGTTGTCTGCCATTAGATTCCTTTTCCTTGCTGTTTGTGACGGAGGGTTCACGTTTGTTTTTCTGGATGTGCAGATCTGGTGTGTGACTGATGGGAAAGATTTGGGCAAAAACCCTAATTTTATTAATACTGCGATAGAGACCAAACATCCAACCCCAACCCCAGGGCTGAGGTTTGTGCTGGGGTCACAGCCAGGGCCTCTCTGGAACGTCAGGGAGAGCAACTCAGAAGGGAAACCCGTGGTGGGTGTTTAGCCTTGTGCTTGGGGAGGGGAGGTGTGGGAATCCTTTGTCTGACTCCCCATGGAGAACAAATGCCCCAATTTTTGTTGTTCATGCTGTTTTTCTGTTACTGCACAGATGAAATACCACACTGGCCTTTCTGTTCAATTCTCTCTGAGTATATGTTCCTCTTCTTAGAGATTTAAGAGATTTTTGCCTGCACCAGAGACAAGTGAGGGCTCCTTGAGGAACAGCTTGTAAAATAAACAAACTCCCTGAAAGAAAACACAGGCCAGTAGTTTCTAGTCTCTGCCTCTGCGGCCGTGGTGGATTTCTGTATGTGTTCGACTTTGATTTAACATTCTGGAAGTCAGAATGCAAGCAGGCAGCATGTTCTTTCAATCACGAGATCTAGAAATGAACATTGAGCTGCTATTTCCTTTCATTAATCTCAGCTCTTTAAGTAGATTTCTTTGCAGGGAGTGTAGTGGGATCAGAAGTCAAAAGCCATTTGCCTTGTTTGACTTTCTGGCCCTGTGGGTGCGAAAGTGCCTGCTACCTAGTCGTCTGCTTCCATAACTCAGACTTTTAACTCGGGAAGAGTAACAGGGAAAGCTAGCCTGCAGGATGAGGAATATCTGTACTTAGTGGGTCACTTCTGGAAGGCTGTGTACATTGAAAATCCCATTCCTAATGAGATTGCCTTGATCAATACACAGGTGCTTATCGTTTCTTTGGGAAATGCCTAAAATTACTGCAAATTGGAGAGGAAAGGAGGGGGGAAGGGCTTTATCTTCTTTCTCGAGTTGAGAGCATCGCCACGTCTCTTATTCATACAATTGGGTTTGACTGATGAACAGCATCCTCACTGAAGATTAATTTTCCTGAGTTTAAATCATCCCAAATTGCCTACTGCGTATACATTGGGTCGTAACTAATCAAAGTCTTCAGAGTACACATGGCCACCGTGTTGTCCTTGTTCATAATGTCTGTATGCGTCGGCGGGAGCCTAAGAAAGACTTGATCCTTCGTGAGTTTTTTTCTGTCTGGTGAGCCTTTCTTCCTCAGCTCCTCCCCTGCCCCGACCCTACAACCCTGCATCCTCTCTGGTGCTTATTCTTTAGCTGAGATCTGTCATGATTAATAACTGAAGTCCACGAAAGCTTTCGTATCGTAGTAAGTGATAAACGATGAACAAAAAGCCCATCATCAGGCCGCCACAACAGCACACACAGGCATGGAGAATAAACACCCCGTCTCAGGTTCTCTGAGTAGAGCAGTCCTGGGTGTTCTGGAAATTCAGTGCAGCTCAGTAATAGATGTGCAGCCAGACTCCCCGCCCCGCAAACTGTGCTGGGTGACTCCCTCTCCTTAGTTGGCTATCGTTACTCTTTTCTAAGAAAATTGTTCCACTGATACTAGAACAAAAGTGCCCTTAATGGATATCTGTACCCTAGAAAGCCTGGTGTGTCCTGTTTTGTTGATTTTTCTTGTGCAAAATGACCTGCTTCAACCACCTAGAACTGCATGAAACCACGTGGTGACTCCACCGGCGGGTGCTTCCGGGCTGATAGTTCATGGTGTCCGTGGTGGGGCTTCACGGGATCTCCACGCACACCCCTCTTGTGTAAAGAGCCCACACAGTCAAGTATTTTAAGGGCAGAATTAACTCAAGGCTACTTTGCCGGATGTTAAATTATTGCCCGTTCCGGAACTCTCTTTTAGACGATTTTTTGAGGATAGAGATTTTCTTTTAATTAAACAATAAGCAAAAAGCGTGGACTGTGCTATATTTATCTGCTCTTTTCAAAGATCACTATTATGAGACATCCACTTGTGTTTTATTACATTTCAAAAACGAACGATTTCACATAATTTCACTGTTGAGTAATTTAGTCTTCTTATGCGTCTCCAGCGATTCTGGAAACATTAATCGATCATTTATGATTTATATATGACAAAGGTAACTTTTTCAGGAATGGCAAAGTAAAAGAGAAAGTGAAGATCTGAACGGGAAAAGTGATGCGTGGAGAATTTCACACGGGGTAGGGCGATTGAGGGGATCGGGGCCCCGAATAAGGAAACAGAAGGACCAGGTGTGTGTGCGGGCGCGGACCTCCCGCTGCTGGTCCCTGAAGACCCATCGCATCTCCCCAGGGGTCCCTGAGAAACCTAGAAGACAGTGGTTTATCAGAACAAACACCCTCCCAGCCTTCCCAGAAAAGGGACACTTTGTAAAATCCAGTAGGGCTGCCTCAACGCTGCTGTGATGACGCCCCAGGCGGGAGGCTGCGGGGCCGCATGACTTAACAAGAACCTGCAGAGCCTTCACCCGCCACCTGCTCCGGGGCATCAGCATCACCCCGAGAGGGCCATCAGAGACGTCCCAGACGTGGCGCCCGACTTGCAGGACCCTGCCAGAGTCGGCGGGTGTCCCAGGTGCCAGAGAAAGCAGAGGTCCCTGAGAGCTCGGTGGCTGAGGTGACCACCCTGCATAGGCGAGGGGAGCCCAGGAGGCGGGTGCTCAGCTGGGCCGGACCAGCCTCGGAGCTGCTGCTGATCTGCCCTCGGGTCACGCGGACGAACGGCTGAGCGTGAGCCAGCGCGGCTCAGCCTTTGCCAGGGTTAACGGGAAGACGTGGGAACTCAGCACTGGTTTCCTCCTCCTGTAGATAACCCCATTGTCAAATTTCACTTTGAAGCTTTCGCTTGTCCAAAGACAGCAGACTTCCAGGAGATAACACCCGCCTACCTCTGAGGTTCACAGCGGAAAGAGAAGGCACCTGGCTTTGCTGAGAGAAGCCAACTCACCATGCTGGCCATCTTGTGAAGCATCCTTCTGCTGGAGCGGCGGAGTTCTCTGAATGGTGATAAAGCGTTATTTGCACAGATGACAGATTTCATCCTCCTGGCTTGTTCCTCAGAAGCGTGTCAATGTGCAGATTTTATGAAGCAAGCTCTTGGACAGTCATCTTGTGTTGTGTATTTTTTGAAAGTTACAGCAAGTAGCGTTCAATGTTAATTACATAATTTCACTTTTGCTAACCAGAAAGAGGCAAAGGGGAAGTGAGGGCGCAAGGGACAAAGCTGGTGTGTTTCTGGCTCCTGGCACCCACTGTGCTCTCTCCTGCTTGACTCTTCACAGTGTGAATTCTGGAGGTTTTAAATGTTCATGACTATATGGGGTCAACGTGCCTCTCCCCAGTGGATTTTGCTCTTCAGTGAAATCACCGTTTCCAGAACAAATCGTATGTAATTCTTTCCCTTAGTGAATTTCTCTGACATGGTACTTTTCTATTTGGGGAAATTTTATTTAGACAGAAAGCAAAGGCAGTTGCTCTTGTAGGGGCAGGCTAGGTCCCCAAGTGAATCTGTTGGGAAAAACCCATTGTCTTGGGTCCAGGGGATTGAGAATCCAAATAGGACTTTTCCTGAATTTGAACATGCAGTGGACATCACTTTCCTGCTCTCAGCCCTACATTTTTGGGCTGAGGTGTGTCATAGCTTCGCTGGGACTCAGTTTTCCTGCCTGTAAAATGATGGGGTAAGTTTCTCATAGTCCTGCGGTTATCAAAATTCCGAGAGCCAGTAGGACCCAGCCATTCCCTCCTGGGTATGTACACCAAAGAATTGAAAGCAGGTGTTCATACAAAAGTGCACACTCATGTTCATAACAGTGCTATGTACAATAGCCAAAGGTGAAAACAGTACAGATGTCCATCAGCTGAGGAAGGGGTCAGTACAGTGCGGTCTCTCCATACAGTGGAAAACTACTCAGCCAGAGGGCATGATGTTTTGGCTCATGCTACAGCATGGGTGAATCTTGAAAACATTACGCTGAGTTAAAGAAGTCAGACACAAAAGACGAAATAGTGTACGATTCCATTTACGTGAAATATCCAGAATAGGCAAAAGTAGATTCGTGCCTGCCAGGGACTGGCGGGGGAGGGAGAATGGTACAGAATTGCTTAATGGGTGTGGGATTTCTGTTTGGGGTGATGAAAAAGTTCTGGAACTAGATAGCGATGATGTTTGCACAACAGTGTAAAATAATCCTGAATTGTATACTTTAAAATGGTTAAAATAATAAATTGTGTATCTTACCAGCAAAAAAAAAAAAAGGAAAATCCTGAGTCAGTCTGTGGGCCTATCTGGTGACTTGATGGGACTTGGGGGTGGAGGTGTGGTAGACTTTTACCTTTTCTCCGCTTTCCAGAGACGTAATCCAGCTTATCCACTCGATTCAGCGCTTATCAGATGCTTCTCGTCCCGTCAAGTTGTGTTGTCTAAAAGCATTCTCCTTTTGAAATCTCTTTCCTAATGTGTTCATAAAAAAAGTCCCTCAAAGAATTCTGATAACACACTTAGCGGCCTGTTGATTGTACCTCTGGAAGCTTCTCCACGGTGGACTGGGGGAGGGGCGCAGGGGCGGGAGGGGCCCCAAGGTTCTGCACTGCCAGCCATCGACCCAACAGACAAGAGCGGGGAGCATCTTCCACACCTGTTGCAGGGGTGGCCCAGGAGCCCAGCAATGGGCTCCCTAAAGCCCAGGGCCTGCCCACGAGTGAGCCAATCTCGGTCTGGTTCGCAGGCTCAGAGACCCTCAAAGGGGATGCTGTGGCCACCCCGAGCTGGTGATTCCTGAGAAGGGGGCCCTCTGGCCCTGCGCTGCTCTTTTGGGTAAATCTCTCTCTTTCTCCAGTGCCGCCTTCTAAGGGCTGGGACCCTAGCCCAGTGCAGAGTGGACCTGTGACCAGCATGGTGGGGCCCGCCCCCAGAGAGGGGGACATGGGGAAAGGGGTGGCACGCCATCATTCAGGGCCAGTTGGGTGGTTTTTTCTCCTTTGATCTTTTTTCTCTTCTTCCCCCACTGCCGAGTTAACTCCTCGCCTACTTCCTGAGCCACTGTGCCCCAGAGACTCACCAAGGGAGACGGGTGGGAGAGTGGCCCACCCAGTTCTTCCTCCGCCGTGATTCAGTTCCGTTTCTACAAACACCATCACCCTCATGGTGTCATGCAGTCAGCACTCTGAGACACTTGCAGAAACCCCAGAGATAGTGTTGGGCCCATGGACTGTATTTTGAGAATCCAGATAGGAGGGCTCAGGAGAACACGAAGCAGGTCCGAAAGAATCTCACTGGGAGGGGTGAGTGGCTGAAAGCAAATTTGCTGCTGCTTGTTCCCCGCTTCCTGGTCCTCTGTGTACCCCTCCCCTCCAAAGAAAGCCACCAGGGAGGGAACAAGAGAGGCAGACAGATTCCTTCAAGCTGCTGAGAGAGAACTCAGATTGAGGCAGGAGGGCAGGACTCAGGTTGCCTGCCGGCCCACCAGTTAAGTTGTGTTGACAAGAACCCGGGTCACCCCTGCAAGCCAGACACATCTTGTCCCGGGGCCCCGATGCATCACTCCCACGTGGTTCCTCCTGCAGCGGCGAGGACGGAGCCCAGGTGCAGAGGGGATGCTGCTCTTTGACTCACGAGTGCAGCCCAGCGCTACTGTACCTGGGGACACTGCTCCACTCTCGGGCCACCTCTGCTCTGAGTAACTGAACCGGGTGCCACACGCTGTGGACACTGGGCCAGCACCAGGGGTAGGGCCGTGTCATGTTGGGCAGGTGGGATCCACATCCTTCCTGCAGCTGGTTTTCGTATAACCGTCCGGGTGACGGGAACTAAGTCGGCACCCTTGGGTGCACACACACAGGGTGCCCCCTCCCACCTACCCCGTCCTTCTCACTGTCCCTTCAGCCAGTCGGGTGTCACAAGGTCCACCCACCCAGCCTGTCCATGAAAACATTGACCGTCAAAGCTAGTAGAAAATCAGGCCTCCTGGTGAATCCTGGCGGACAAAATGAATGTCGTTTTGTCTCATCAAGGTCCAGGGCTCTGTCCGGCGGGGATCACTGACACATGTACCCACCCCCAGCCCACCGGGTGGGGCGCAGCAGGGCGCCACAGAGCCTGACGGTGGACACGGAGGCGACGGAAATGACGGTGCTGGTGTGGAACCTTCACTGCCCTGGCTGGTCATTTGAGGAATAGCAGACACAAGTCACAAAGAAAAGGAATAACTGCAACTCAGTTAAAAAATTAAACTTCCAAATACCAAAAAACTAGGATATCCAGAATTTTCACATGAACTGGGAAGGAAATATTTACCCTGTGTTTTATAGTGGATCAATATTCTTATGAGACAAAGAGCCCTTAAAAATCCATAGGAGAAAAGACAATCACCCAGTAGAAAATAGGGCAAAGTATATGAATTTACAAAAGAATAAATTCAGTTGGTCAATACACATATAAAAGTGTTGAACTTCAACAGCAGCCAAGAAATTCAAAACAAAACAGGAGGATACTATTTTTTTACTAAAGTGGAAAATATAGAGGGATAATGAGAATTCCCATTATTGAGGAAAGGGTGAGGAACCAGGTCCTCTTGTCCCTGCCAGGGAGAAGATACATCGTAAAATCTTTCTAAAGAGGTTTTGACAGTAGGTAAAGAAAAGATTGAAAAATTGGAAATAGGCTTGGATGGAGCAAATGCACTTTTAGGAGTTATCTTTGAGTGAATCACGGTGGCTCTGCCTAGCAGCAGAGACATTCATATCAGCTTTGTTAATAAGAGGGAAATGTTTAAAATGTCCTGAATGAGTTGCTTGAATAAACTGTGGGGTTTAGCCATATTCTGGAACACTATACGGTCAGAAGATTTTGTATCGTAAGCAAATATTTAATAATGGGAGGGAAACGGTTATACAGTGATCATATGATCCCAGGTTGAAACAGAACATATGATCCCAGGTTGAAAATTCAGAGTGTGCTTGCATGGGTATGTTTGTCCAGAGAGGGAGAGAAAGGTAAGGACAAATGTCTCTAGACCAGAATGTTAGTGGAAAATCTCCCTTTCCTTCTTATTTTTATTGCTTTTCTTTATTTTCCAAATTTTCCTCAAATGCCACGTATCACTTATGCAATTTGAGAAAACCACCCAGGACTTTTGAGAGGGAGAGTGGAAGGCTCTTACCAAGCATCCCTTCCTCTTGACTCTGGTTAACCCTCCTACCCCGAGGCCCACGCTGGTAAAGCAGGGCTCCTGCAAGACAGCCTTCTGCCCTCCGGCAGATCCGCCCTCGCTGGAACTTTCACTCCATGTCACAACTTTGGTTCCTACTGAAGTAACATGTGAAATATATTTTTTTCGTACCTTCTGTAATCCACCGTCACTACCCTGTCCCCTGTCCGCCGTTTTCTCAGAGTGCCTTTCATGCTGGGATCATTTGATGGCTTCCAGAACACATCAACTTGGCCCAGCTGGGCTCCCCTACCGGGACCCCAGGCCGGCTTCTGGCGGGGGTGGGGGGGTGGGGTGCAGGGGGACCATGTACCTTTCTGCTTTCTGCCCTTATCTCCCGGGCAGATCGGCGTAAGCGCTTAATTACAGGAACTAGCTCATCTCTTCCCCTGTGGTCACCCCGCCCTCGGTTTGGTTTCAGCATCTTCATTTGGCTTTCTTCTCTTATTCTTCTCTCTGTATTTGGGGATATATGCTCTTAATCATAAACCACTTCAGATTTGTGGAAGCAAGTGGAGAAAATACAGTGAACTGACTGTTCCCTGAATCCAGACCGAGAGGAGCCCCAAGAGAGAAGCCGCCTTACTTTCTGGAGGCCTTGTGTTCACCAGTCACTGGAATCCAAGGTTCAAATCAGTCAGCCCCGGCTCCTGGCCTTCAGGGATGAACGGCACATGTTCAGGACTGAAGGAGAAACTGGCGGTGCCGGTGGGTTTACGCCCTCTCGCATCCTGACAAGTCAGGTTCTCTAGAAGCCTGGACCCCGGTAGTCTGCAGCCTCACCTACTATCTGAATCACACCTGCACCTCCCAATAGTGTCCCATAGTGCCCAGCTCTGAGTCTCACATTTCCTTTCCAGTTCTAAACCATAATCTAATTTGCTCTGAGGCTGTCTTCTTTCACACCCTGGGCTGCGTCGGATGCACACTTCTGGCACATTCTGGGACCACCCTTGCCAGATGGCCAAATCCTTTTCAGAAAGACGACTGAAATGTTTGTGAGTTTGCATCACGGCCGGGGGAAGTGGTTCTGAGGTCTCCAGGAGGGAAAGCCCTGGGCCGGCGCTTTCCTCCAGGCTGGCTGTCCTCTGCAGTACACCCGTGAGCACACGGATGCAGTGAGCTGGGCTTGAATTCTCAATCCGAAACCAGTTGCCTTTGCTGTAGAGACATAAAGAAACCAGGAGGTTAACGGCCGGGTTAGTCCCCGCCGTGGGCCTCCTGCATGAATCAGAGCCGACGGGGGAGCATGAGTGAGTCAGAGCGATGGCTTTTTGTCTTCTGGCTGTGCAAATAAACAGAGCGGGAAGGCCCGAATGGGGCGCCAGGAGCACAGGGCAGGAGGCGGCGCCCTGGCCCGAGGGTCAGCCTGGGCAAAAGGGGAACAGGGGCGCAGGAGGTGGGAACCCAGGCCGGGGCCTAGACCAGGTGGGACCCGGGCAGGGAAGCTGGTGCCATGGGGCACAGCCGGGCCGAGATGGGTCTGGGGGAGGCGGGTGCAGGCCTTGGCTGCTTTGCAGAGACACGGAGCCAGGGTTGCCCCTGCCTGGGGTCCACCCGCCCCTTGGTGCACCCTGCCCAGCCTGCACGGGCATAGGAGGGACACTGTGCCATGCCCTGCGCTCGGCCCCTTCTGAAGTGCCCGTTGGGCACCTCCCCTCAAGCAGCCCCCTTCTTTGAGCTCCTGTGTGCCAAGGAAGGGGGTCTGTGAAGCCCGCCAGGGGCAGCTGGGTGGCACCAACGTTTGGGGGTGGCTTGGAGGGGTGCCTCCCACCGCAGCCCTGGCTGCGTGGTGATGTGAGGGGCCTCCTCTCTCCCCCAAGACTGGTACAAAGGGAGGAGCCACGCTGCACCAGTGAAGCTCAGGGAGCAAAGGAAGACCAGTGAGGGTGCTCACTGAGGCTGTGATGCGGAGCGTTTACGGGTCCCAGCACTTGGCACGTAGAGTTATTTTAATCCTGAAAATGGCCCAGTGAGGTGGGTGCTCTTACTTCCAGTGCCCAGATGGGGAAACTGAGGGGCCTTAGCTGAGACCATCTCGCTAGCAGTGGGCGGAGCCAGGAGGTGCACCCAGGCCATCTGTGCCTTCAGCAGGTGGTCTGAAACGTGAGGCACCCCCTCGACGTCAGGTGTGGCCCTGCTCCTGTTCCTGGGCTGGGTGGTCACACTGGGGATCTCTATTTCAGACGAGATGGGGACCCCCACACGCTATTCCCTGGGGAGAGAGCCAGGGCTGGACCTGGATGCTGGCTGAGCACCGGTGGCATTTCCTGCGCCCCTGCCCACTGCCTGCGGGAGCCCATGCAGCTCTCTGCCGGGGGGAGGCTGATTCTGCTTCCAGCCGCCCCCCACTCTCGTTGCCGCACCTGTGCGTTTCTGGTTCCGTGCTGTCAGGATTCGGCAAGGCAGGCTGGGCATAATTCAGCCTGAACACAGGAGCCCCAGGTCCAGAACTGGATTAAACCTTCCCCAACCCAGGTTACCCTCCTGGGCATCAACCCACTAGCCAGAGGTGAAGCCTCTGAACTTACAGAGCCCGGGGACGAGGTGAACTTGTCACCGGAGCTTGTTTTGTTGCTGTGGTATTAGAAACACGTTCCTTCTAACCCAGAGAATCCCTGCTACCTGTTTAAATGTGTGGTGTAAATAAATAAGCAGATGTAATGCTCTCTGTCAGTAGGGAAGACTCCCCACTGTCTACACAATGCCAGCGTGGATCCGATGTGGTTCCCAGAAAGAGAACATTTCCTGTCACTCAGTGCCCTGCCCGGCAGGGGACTGTTGGGGCCCTTCCTCTGGGCCCATCTTAGGGCCTGTAGTCCGCTCTCTCAGGGTCGTTCTTTTTAAAATTTTTGTTTATTTAATTTATCCTTTTTATTCAACTACTTTTTTTTTTTTTTTATAAACTATGAAATCGTAAAGATTAATCGAAACATTGCCTTCTCACTTTTTTTTTTTTTTTTTTGCGGTACGTGGGCCTCTCGCTGTTGTGGCCTCTCCCGCTGCGGAGCACAGGCTCCGGACGCGCAGGCCCAGCGGCCATGGCTCACGGGCCCAGCCGCTCCGCGGCATGTGGGATCTTCCCGGACCGGGGCACGAACCCGCGTCCCCTGCATCGGCAGGCGGACTCTCAACCACTGCGCCACCAGGGAAGCCCTATTCAACTACTTTTTAAGAGCAGTTTAATTTTCGCAGCAAA
>RJWK010046878.1:0-17476 GCA_004363435.1 Platanista minor
CACTGTCGTGGCCTCTCCCGTTGCGGAGCACAGGCTCCGGACCCGCAGGCTCAGCGGCCATGGCTCACGGGCCCAGCCGCTCCGCGTCACGTGGGATCTTCCCGGACCGGGGCATGAACCCGCATCCCCTGCATCGGCAGGCGGACTCCCAACCACTGTGCCACCAGGGAAGCCCTATGTATATTTAGTTTTAATTAGCCTAATTTTTGTTGCATTTAAAATATTGGAAAAGCAAATTCCTTTTCATTTTTTTCAAAAATTTTCTTTGCATTTATGATATGTTAATTTTTCAGATAATCTTTAAAACAGCTTATCATACTGTTAGAAATCCATTTTATTTTAATTGGGATTATATTAGAGTTTGTAGGATCATTTCAAGAAGACTCACTTAATATATTGAGTATTCTCATCCAGGAGCATATCATGTTTCTCCTTTTATATATTGTTCTTTGATCACCTAAAGTAAAGATTTATAAGTAATTTAAAACCCTTCTTTATTTCTTATTAGGTTTATTCCTAGGTATTTTACAGCCTTTGCTGCTATTACGCCTATAACCACCTTTCATGTATATTTTTGAATTGGATGTTACAGTATTAAAGAAGACTATTGATTTGTGTATATTGATTTGTTTTTTGCCAAACAAGGAAACTAGATTATTAGTTCTAAAAGTTTTTGATTCTTTTGCATTTTTGGTGTAGAAAAGCACATTGCCTGCAATTCACTGAAAGGTCTCAAATCCTTTCCATTACTTATACTTCCTATTTATTTTTCTTACCTGTATGTTAATTAGGTCCTCTAGTGCAATATTGAATAAATAGTAGCAGATATCAGGTGAGGCAGTTTCTCTTATTTTCAGTTTGCCAATGGTTTAAAAAAATTTTTTTTTGAGTCAGTGTTGAATTTTATCAAATGCCTGTTTTACATATATCATATATTCACTGCTTTCCCATTTTTGAAATAGAGAATTACATCAACAGTTTTCCTACTTCATATCATCTTGAATAAATCTACTTAATCATGGTGCACTTTAAATATGTAATTCTTTTTTTTTTTTTTTTTGCGGTACGCGGGCCTCTCACTGTTGTGGCTTCTCCTGTTGTGGAGCACAGGCTCCGGATGCATAGGCTCAGTGGCCATGGCTCACGGGCCCAGCCCCTCCACGACATGTGGGATCTTCCTGGACCGGGGCACGAACAAGTGTCCCCTGCATCGGCAGGCAGACTCTCAACCACTGCGCCACCAGGGAAGCTCTAAATATGTAATTCTCGATACTATTTTTGACCTTTATATCTATCTTGAATAAAATTTGCTTTTATTTTTCTATATGTGATTGACTTGATTTTTTTAGAATAATAATCTTGCCAGCTTCATAGAATAAATGAAAAAGCTCCATTGCAAAATAGATTCATGTCTCCTATGCTGGTTAACAATGAAAATAACTTAGAAGTTATCTGTTAATAAATAAGTTGATAAACATTGCTAGTGAAATAATTTGAGCCTAGTTTTCTTTGTGTGTCAAGTTTTTGCCTACCTTTATTCTTTCATTTTCTAAATTGTTATTGGTCTATTTAGTTTTTTACCTCTTCTTGAATTAAATTTTATAATGTATATTTTTCATGACAATATTACATTTTATTACGATTTTAAAAAGTATTTACATACATGGTACAAAATGTTCTATCACAAAATTTTAAAACACATTATGTTCCTGTGATTACATTCATTATTTCTTACTAACAATTTTCATTCTGTTTTCCTCTTTTTTTCCCTTTCATCTGACAGGCAAAAGAATTGTCTATTTAATGACTCTTTGCAAATGACCAGCTCTTGATTTTTATTTATAAGCCTAAATTTTATATGGAACTGTAATTGCAAGAGTGTAAAAGTTAATCTTACACCAGAGAATATAAAGTGGACCATCATTTCATTCTATTTGCTTTCCAATGCCCCTCCTTTCTCTAGTGAAATCTATGATTAACTTTTTGGATTGAAATCTTCCAGAAGTTTCTAAACTTTTAATTGTATTTAAAGAATGTGAATGGATTCATATAGCACATGTTTTATTGTGACTAAATTTTTGTTTAACACAAAATCTTAACTTTCAAGAAAACAGAATCATTACAATTAGCAATAATCATGATAATTAATACAATAATCATATGAAATTTTACAGCTTATATTAGTAATGGCTTTGTGTATGATCAATTGTTTATTACTCATTGATAATATGGATAATAACCTGTAATCTATTGATATAAAATTCAAATATACATAAGACCAATGGTAATTTTATTCATTTACTTATATTTGCTGTACATGCAAATATTTTATAATGAAAATATTGCTTTTGTAATTATAAAAAATTTTTCTGCATTTATAATTTTGCACTTCAAATGTTTTTCTTTTATTAAGTTGTCCAACAAATATTTATTGAGTACTTACTTTGTCATAGGCATTATTCTAAGAACAGAGGATACACCAAAGTGAATTAAAAAATGCTTCTTATACACAGCCTAGTAGTTCACACTCTACTCACTCTTCATTATTTTTCATATTCAAGTGAAAATTAACTTCATTAGCACTAAGCTTACTCTTTTTATAGTACCTACTTCCAATTACTTTAGATGTTGCTATTCATAAATAAAATTCTCTTAACTTTTTGTCTGGTTTCTCTCCTGTCCTACTGGTCTTTTGGTATTAAAATAATTCTGCTTTTTTTTTTCCAAGCCTAAAGCACAGCATAAATTAGGAAGGAAAACAATTTCACAACAACTATATAGAAACCCACACAGAAGTAGGACCAGTGGGGGGGAAAAAAAAAAAAAGAAGTAGGACCAGTGGACATCATAAAAAGCAATTATATATGAAAAGGCATTTTAACTACCCAATCTATATGCTAAAGGATAAAATTTGTAGAAGAGAGAGATGAGAATTTAAAAAAAAATTTGCACTTTCCTATCTAGAGATCTTATGATGAGACCATTTAAAAAGTAAAACTGAAATATATCAAGTTCCCACTATCACATCAAAGCCCATTGTTTTTGTTCATAACACTTTAGCTTATTTCATGGGTGTCAAGAATAGGTGAGAGATAATCAGACATATTTCTTGTTTTAGAAAACTAAGGTTGAAGACTTTCAATGTGCTCAAAAAAGGGCAAGAATCCTAGGAGGCCAACTACATCTTCTGATTCCAAAGGCAGTCCTTTCTATTTCTACTTCACCATAGCTAGACCTTCCCTACTTTTGGTCTTTATTGTCCTTGAGTTTCAACAGGGATTTTTTTTTTTTTTTCTCCTGCGGTGGGGTTGTGGTGGTGCTTTTAAATTAATATCTGTGTTGACATTCCAAATGACAGATAAATCAGAGTAAATGTCATCTTTCAGTTTGGCTATCATACCTGCTTAGCCTTATGTAGTATTTCAAGTATTAAGTAGTCTGAGTACAAACAATTCAGGAAAGAAAAAAAAATAAAGTTTTGTTTAGAAAAGTAAAGGAAGGGAGAAAAAGCATAATGAACTTTCAACTTGAGACCTAGGGATTTGGAGACATAGACGATACACCTTCAAACAGATTTAGGCTGCTCACACCAATCCCCAGTCAATATGGGCTTGCTCTGCATGACTAACGGAATGAGGAAAGCCACAAGAAATCCAAGGATTGTTTTCTTTCAAATAAATAATAGCCTTGGTGCTCTTCTTTCCAAACAGGAGGATACAGCATTTAAAAATATATAAACTATAGTTCATCCAGATAAATAAAGAGCGATGTGAACCATGAATTACTATATGCTAAGATCCCTTGGGAAGACCACTGGAATCTAGACCAAGAAATTCACAGGTTTTAATGTTAGTTTATGGTTTCCCATTCTTTAAGGAGCAACGTTGAGTTTTCCTTGCCATCCTGTATACAGCAACCAAAATGAAGAGATTAAATCTTGCTTTCATTAAGACCTCAGAGATATTCATGATTAGGGAAACTACAATGATGTTATTATGTAGTGTAAGGACACCATGCAGAACAGTAATGCTTGTGGTGAAGACTGTGTATGTGTCCAAATTCCTTTTGAATGTTTTATAAATGACTTGAGACTGTCTTTAATCATTAAAAATTTGTAAAATTGGTCAGTGCTCCAAAGGGAGGATCACTTAAATGTTCAGCTATATTTTATTATGGGGAAGGGAGGAGGATAAGTTGCAAACTTAATTATACTATCTGAACATAATACACATTCTCAAGTCTTGATATTTTTGTTTTTGGCTCTCCTTTCCCTGGCTAGGAGAATCTTGAACTAAAACTTAAAGATATTGAGAAAGTTAGTTATGCATATTGTGAGAAGAGCTTTCCAGGCAGAGGGAACAGCCAGTGCAAAGGCCTTGAAGTAGAAGCATGCTTGTTGCCCAAGAAGAGCAAAGAGGCCACTGGGGCAGCAAATAGTGAACCAGGGTGAGAGTAATATGAGATAAGATGAGGTAAGAAAGGAAGTTGGAAGACTCATAGCATATGAGGCCTTATAGATGATATTAAGGACTTTTGGCTTTTATTCTCAGAGATATCAAAAGCCCTTGGAAGGCTTTGAATAGAGGGATGGCATGCTTAAATATATATTTTAAAACGATCCTATGGTGACTGAGTTGAGAGCACAGTGTAGAGCTAAAAGGGTGAAAAAATGAGACTACTATGTTTTCAGGTAAGAAATGATGGTGGTGGTTTAGAAGAGAACAGTGGAGGTGGGGAGAGGGAGTTGGATTCTGAATACATTTTCAGGGAAGAATTTACTGATGGATTTTATTTTGGGTATGAAAGAAAGAGGAGTAAAACTGACTTCAAGGTTTTCATCATGACTATATAGAACAAGGAAGTTGCCAATAACTTAAGTGGAGAAGATTGTGAGTAGATTTAAAGGGAGCAAGGTCAGAAGTTCAGCTTTAGGTATGTTAAGTTTTTTTAATCTCTTTAAGACATTCAACTAGAGATGTCAAGTGAGTAACTGAATAAACATGTAGGTAACCCAAGAGAAGAGTCTGAGCTAGAGATATAAATCTGGAAGTTGTTTAGGTGGTACTGAAAGCCGAGAGAAAGGTGAAGAACACTAATGAGAGTAGATAAAAAAAGAAAAAAGAAAAAAAAAACAAAGTGAGAAGCTCCAAGGACTAAGCCCTTGAGAATCAAAAAGACCTGAATTCAAATCATAGATCCCTAAATCTGCAGTTACATGAACTTTAGAAATTCATTACAGTTTCTTGATCTGTAAAACACAGCATTGTTGTAAGGATTTCTGACCACGCTCTTTTAGGCACTAAGTACAATATGTGCCTCATGGTAAATGCTCATTAAGTAGTAGCTATTCGTTTTCTTATTACTATAATTATTAGTACATATGATTAAAAATAGCCAACAAAGTGGTTTCCAAGGCCTCCTCTGACAATGTAATTTATATTTGCAGAGGATCAGATTATAAAACCAATATGGCAAGAGCAGTCCATTTAAAAATATTCCTGCTAAGCCAGGAGAATGAGAAACAGGAGGAGACGGAATAGCCAAGGTCTTTTTTGCTAAATTGGAAGTTTCTCAATCCTGACCTTTTACCTCTTGGTGAATATGACCCTGCTGACGACTCCCTTCTTCTGGAAATAGATCTTTCCTTAGACATCCTCAGATCAGAGTTTTATGAATTTCTACTTTCTTTCTTTGACTATCCTTTAAATTCTGATGATCTCAGAATTCTATTCCAAGTCCTCATCATTTCACCTTAGTTTAGATTACTCTTCAAATATAGATGAATCCAAAATACTTATACGTAACCACGATTTATCTCATGATGTTTGGGCTCACATGTTTGACCACCTACTACTTACTGGACATGCCCCTTCTTACCCAGGATGTTGGTGTGTGTTATTTCTGCTACCTGGAGCACGATTCCTTGCTCTTTTTATCTGCTGAATATGACCTGTCATTGAGCCTGGAAGCCGTTTACTCCCAGCACCCTCCTGACACCTCAACTATACTCTCATGTGTGCATGTGCCCACCAACACATCCTATTCAGGGTCAGGGGTCATTCCCACTTTTAGTATTCACATATAGCTGACAGAGGTTTTGAATGAGGAAAGAGAAAATTTGCATTCTCTACAATTACTACATGAGCTATGGAAGAAAAGAATAGTTCATTGTGGACCAAAGGGGATCTGAAACAAATAGAAAGATGGTATAGAAACACCCAAAACCAAACAAGGAAGGAAGCAAACATAAACAATATCTAGACCACAAGAGTTATTAACCCAGTTAATATTAGAGAATCATTTATAAGCACTCTATTGAGGAAATATTGGTCATTAAACATTGCAAGCATATAGTTATATCTGTTTGTACCTTCGTGTGCATGTCCACACATATAACTTAGGGAGCTATATTTAATTTCTGCTGTAAGTTGGACACTGATTTTCAAAATAAATCTTTCATTGTCTTTCTAAACTCTTTAATTAAAACAATACATCTAGGTATGTTTTTAAAATCCTCAGAGTGAAGTATACAGATAAAGCTTATGGGGCCCTTATGAGATAGAGTATAAAAGCAGTTACCTCTAAAAGGTCTTATTCATAATTTCATAGATAAGTATAGATATAGATGATATAGATGTAGATATAGATGTGTGTGTATGTATATGTGTGTATGTATATCATCCTTTAGATAACACCAGTTCTAGTGTTATTTGGTCTTTAAGTTCAAAGGATAAAATCTTTTGAGGTCCTGCTAAAATGAAAGAACACCGAATTTTTTTACCCTTACAGCCCAAGCTGAGTACTAATGTATAGACAACTTGAGTTTTACCACTACAAGAGTTCACAGGGTAATTAAAGGAATGTAAGCTTTTAATCACTGCCATCTGGTGTCAAATAAGGAAATCACATTTGCCAAAGCTTATCACTAACCAGAGAGATCATCTATTGTTTTCTCTTTCCAACACCTTCTCCCTTCTCCAAGGACAGAATGGATCTTCTGGGAACTGTCCCTTCCTCCATTGTATCCAATGTAAGCTCTACGCTAGCCACAATTGAATGATCCAAGGGTTGGCTCTTGACCCAAGCTATTCTTCCAAACGTTGTGTCCAGAACATCAAGTCCCCACTTTCAGGGTTAAAATCATAACACGTTAATATTTCAGAGCTGTTGGTGACCAACTGAACAAAATAGAAGCCTAAATTTATTTGACCTTGTATAATTTATAATCTCTATCTAGGCTTTGATTTTCCAAGATAAATAAATTAGGGGTTGAAGAAGGCAACATCTAAGAATTCTTTCAGGTTTAATATTCTATGAAACAAGGACGCTCGTACAACTTACTATTTTTTTTAAAACTATTTTATTGGTTCTATTGAGGAGATAAATGAAAAAGTCATCTGAATAAATAAATTTTGAAAGAGCTGTTGCTGTATCAATTTTATGATTTTAATTGTTCATGAAGTTTTGTTTTTAAAGGATTTTCTTCTTATAGGCTGCTTTATCTTGTTTTTCTTTTTATAAGTTTTTCTTTGAATGCATAACTATTTTATATTCACCTTTCCTAAACTATCAGTCAAATTGTTTAAGATGACCATTTACCTATGTCTAAAAAAGCTTTATTATCCCATAGTTTTAGTATTTTCGTTACTGCTACTTTAAAGATATTCTTCTGTTTTAGTTTCTTTTTAATTTTTATTTTACATTGGAGCATAGTTGATTAACAATGTTGTGTTAGCTTCAGGTGTACAGCAAAGTAATTCAGTTATACATATAGATTATCTGTTCTTTTTCAAATGACTTATTTTATTTATTTTTTATTGAAATATAGTTGATTTACAATACTGTGTTAGTTTCAACTGTACAGCAAAGTTATTCATATAAATGTGTATACATATATATATACATACATATATATTTTTTTCAGATTCTTTTCCATTACAGTTTATTACAAGATATTGATTATACTTCCCTGTGCTATATAGTGGGTCCTTGTTGTTTATCTATTTTATATATAGTAGTGTGTATCTGTTAATCCCAAACTCCTAATTTATCCCTCCCCCCCTTTCCTCTTTGGTAACCATAGTTGGTTTTCTAGGTCTGTGAGCCTATTTCTGCTTTATAACTAAGTTCATTTGTGTCATATATTAGATTTCATACCACAAATTTTAATTTTTCTCTAGAAAATGTCCACTCTGGGCTTTACTTATATGTACACCATGCTCACTGATGCAATAATCACATGGAATTGAAAAGAATAAACACCTACTTCTAATCTAAAAATCCTTTGAGATATACCCCATTGGACATCAGCCAGATTCATAAGCTTTTAAGTCAGAAAATGAAATAGGAACAGTTCTGAGAAACATAGAAAGGAAATAGGCAGCTATTATGATACATCTCAGTCAGACTTTTAATGATCTAAAAATGTCAAGCCTACTGAAAATGACAAATATTTAATCACGAGTGACTTAAGATTTGGGATATGGTTGACCCTTGAAACACGGGTTTGAATTGTGTGGGTCAACTTATAGGCAAATTTCTTACAATAAGAAATAATACAGTGCTACATGATCTATAGTTGGCTGAATCGATGGATGTGGAATGGCAGATACAGAGGGCCAACTATAAGTTATACTTGGATTTTCAACTGGGTGGAGCGTCAGTGCCCTTAACCCCTGTGTTGCTCAACGGTAAACTGTATATGGTTGTATTGATATGTATATATAATATATGGTTCTTTTCTGACAATCTATATGAGGATTTCTTCTAATTATTATATAATTACTTATATAGTTATTTGTATAGTATTCACCAGTAATGATCTCAAAGAATGTGGACTCCAATGACGAGTGTGAGACATTTTTTTAAAAAGAAAGAAGGAAAGGAAGGGAGAACAGAAAAGAGTTAAAGAAAGAAGGGAAAAAAAGAAAAGAAAGAGAAGACAAATCACAGAGTAAAATAGGAAATTCAAAATTCTGGGA
Organism: Platanista minor; assembly: GCA_004363435.1. NCBI lineage: Eukaryota > Metazoa > Chordata > Mammalia > Artiodactyla > Platanistidae > Platanista > Platanista minor. Next base: position 8,982 of record RJWK010046878.1, read on the forward strand.
TAGAAGCTGAGAAAACTGAAAATAAGACAGTATGGAAATAAAAAAAGATGAGATGCAATGTGGAAACAGCAGAGATTTCCTGAGTAGGGTTGCCTTGGCTCCAATTTCACTGGGCAATGCTACAGTTTACTCAGAATTTATAACATGCCTCATATTGTAACATTCATTTGGCTTATATTTTCAGTCTCCAAGATCTTCATAATGTACCCACTAGATAGGTTTACTGATTCAGTTTGTAAAAGGAGAGGATTCTAAAGGTTAGTGAGTTTTGTCCAAAACCATGAATAATGAGAGGGGCAGAATTTCAAGTAACTTCTGCTTATATTCTTTCAACTATTGTTTTTACAAGTACATGTAATGGTCCAAAGGTTTACAAATAGCTCCATCATTCCTGAAAGGAAAACATGTGGCCCTTCTGGATGGAAGATCTTCTATAGAAGTGGTTCTCATATGTGGTTGGGGGTCAAGGACCATCAGCATCAAGTGGGAATTTACTAGAAATACTAATTCACATTCTCCACCCACGAATCTACTAAATCAGAATTTAGGGGATGGATTCCAGTAAATCTGTTTTAATAAGACCTCAATGTAATTCTGATGCACACTCAAGTTGGAGAACAGCCGTTGAAGGTTAGTAGTACACCAAGACCTTATATTTCAACTTTTTTTTTTTTTTTTGCCATTTAGAGTATGTCTTACATCTGTTCTTCCAATTCTGCCTCCAAACTACAAAATATGTAATAATTTACTCAGAACCATTTTGATAATTTTTAAAAGTCACTATGTTCTACATATTGTGATAAATTCCAACAGATGCAAAAGTAATTAAGTCTCTAGTTTTCAACAACTTAAAATCTAGTGAAGGAAACAAACACACAATTAACCTTAAGACGAGATAAACTGTGATAAATACTCAAACGGGAAAATAGAATAGATTCAAAATATAAGGCAGAGGAAGTAGTTCTAACTAGGGGTGATATGGAGTGCCTTTCTGTCAAAGGTGTGAATTTAGCACGGTCTTTAAATAATCAACAGGATCTGAGCAGAGCCATACTGAAGGAGCCAGGTTAGGAACAAATAGAGAGCAAAGGTGGTTAGCACAGAAGAAATGATGTTGGAGTGGTCAACTCAATCTCCATATATTCTACTGTGTTCTCTTTCATCCATGCCTCCTCTAACACTGTCACCCCTTATGGGAACAGTGGGAAGCTCCTTGGCTATCCAACAGTAAATAGATTCCCCTTTTTATTTCACTCCCTGCACCCTGAACTTTTCCTTCACTGCATGGATTACAAATGACACCTCTCTACTTTTAAAAATCCCTTTCCATGTCCTTCCATGATAATGCAAATTCATTAGGACAAGGCTCACCAGGTCTATTTTGTCTATCTGTATATACCTAGAATACAGCACAGTACCTATTCTATAGCACACATACAATAGATATTGCTTCTTAAAAGCACAAGATGACAATGTGGGTTGAATCATTATCGTGAAGGGGAAAAAGATGGTCTTTGCAATCAGACAGACTAGGTTCAAATCTTGGATTTTGCCTTTCTTAAATTGTGTGATCATTGGCTATTTTCTTAACTCCTCGGTTCTCAAGGTATTTCATTTTAAAATAGAGATAAACTTTCTGTATTGGAATGTTATGAAAGTTAAATGAGAAAATGTACTTAAACTACATGGCACATCAACAACATTTAATGAAATAATAACAGTATTTAATGCCACATAAAAAGCATTATCTAGAAGACAGATAAGATCTAATAAAGGTTATTGAATGTGGAGAGGGAAAAAAAGACGTTTAAGAGGATGAAGTGTACTATAAACCCTTACTGTCCCTATTCAAATAACAGTCATGATCCTCAGGTGATAGCTCAACGAGGGAGGGAGTAACAGAACAACACGAGGAAGCAGAAGGAAGAGTGCAGAAAGAGAGGAGACAGAGAGAGATAAAAAGAAGAGTGGAGGCTTCCCTGGTGACACAGTGTTTGAGAGTCTGCCTGCCGATGCAGGGGACACGGGTTCGTGCCCCGGTCCAGGAAAATCCCACATGCCGCGGAGCGGCTGAGCCCGTGAGCCATGGCCACTGAGCCTGCGTGTCCAGAGCCTGCGCTCCACAACGGGAGAGGCCACAACAGTGAGAGGCCTGCATACTGCAAAAAAAAAAAAAACAGAAGAGTGGAAGAGCAAGGGATCCTCCTGTGTAGCCCCTGCCCTCAGGTTGGTGGGGGATATTCATTGTCTAAGTATACCTATGATCACCCCCATAATACACATGACTTCTCTATTCCTACCTGTTCCTTATCACCCATTTGTACTCTACCCATCTGTAAGTAACAGATACCAAGCACAAGACAAGTGACCAAACATAGATGCTTACATCCAGACACAGGATTGGAAGGGAAAAAAACCCACCAACAACAGAAGTAACAGAATAAATATAAGAGATGAAAGATATTTTTTCTTGGAAATTAAAAATAGGACCTCATTTCTTAAACTATTAAAAATATCAGCTAATAAAGGAGTCATGTCTAGATATTGAATTTCTGAGTGATAAAATTGAAGTATTCCCTCATGAGACAAAGATAAACGGTGAGAGAAAAAATATAAAGGACACAAAAGAAAAATTCAGGAACTTCAATAGCCATCTAAAAGAAAATTTATAAAAAGAAAGAAACACTGGAAAGGATGAATTAAATAAATTGTAAAAAGCATCAAGTGATCAGATTGAAAAGTTCTAACTGGTGTCAAGTGAGAATAATAAAAGTATGACCACAGTTGGGCACATGCTAGTATTCTTTTTTTGAAACCAAAGGCTAAGTCTTTTTAAAATGTTTATTAATTCCAAAAGTTTCTGAAAAAAATGCAATTTATATAGAAAATAAAGTATATCATACTGACATCAGACTTTTTTCATTTGCAAAATGCACACCAAAAGACAATGCAGTGTTCAAACTTCTGAGAAAAAAATTGTTTTCAACCTGAAATTCTAAACTCTAAAATTATCATCCCTATACTTATCATTACCTACAAGTGGGAATGCAAAATTATATCAATAAACTCAGAAGAAATTAAGAAATTTTATGTGATTAAAAATGGCTCCTAATAAAAGAGAGGCATAATATTAAAGATTCTATAATAATTTGGAACAATTACTAAAAACTGTACCTCAAAATTCCACTGATATTTGGAAGGCAGATCAAAATAGCTAACATTACAGAGTATTTACTGATATTCCAAGCAACTGGAATTTATTTAATTCTAAAAGCAACCATCTGAGATAGGCATCTTATTATCCATGTTTTACAAAAGAGAAAACTGAGGTACTGAGAACCTAGGTAACTTGCCTATTGTCAGCTAGCAAGTATTATGGTTACAATTCAAATTCAAGCTGATCTCCAGAGTCTGTGCTCTTCACTGTTTTTCTATACGTGTGCTTAGAGGCAGAGGTTAATTTACAAGATTTACATAAAATTCTATATTGAAACCTCCTGTTAAGAATTCAAGGGAAATCAATGAAGAATAGATTAAATCTAACTTAGAAATTACTTGACATAAAAATAGAAACAAAGATTAATCCAGTAAAAATAATGAAAGGTGAAAGGAGACGTAAGATAATTAAGGAAAATCACCATATATAAAAATAATAAAATAAAATGACAAAGTACTTTTTAATATATCAGTGATCATTATAAATATGAATGGTTAAATTCCTTTATAAAAAGTCCATGAATTTCACTCAGGGTAAAAAGTAAAATAAAATGCAGTACTATGTAATGTATAGTTGACATACCTGAAAATAAAAAAGAGAGTTTGAAAGTGGACAAACATATGTGAGGGACATACAAAAAGAAAACTCCAGGTCTAAGTGGATTCACTGATGAATTTTACAAAGCATACAATAAAGACTTTACCAAAAATCTTTCATAGAATCTCCCAGTGTGTTGAGAAGAAGAAAATAATTCATTCACAATTATTTATGAACTTCACATAATCTTATTAAAACCTAAGACCTTACAAAAATAGAAAATTATAGCCCAAACTCTCCTATAAATACAGATGTAAAACAATCCTACACTATACATTAGCAAACAAAATCCAGTCGTATACAACAATAACAATACACCAAAGCCAATATTATAGATATGCAAGGTTAGCTTAAAACTTGGAAATCAATGTAATACACTGTATAAACAAAAAAAGAAAGAAAGAGAAATCATATGATTAATCAATGGCTACAGAGAAAGCATTAAATGAAATCCAACATCCACCATGATAAAAACCCTTAGTAAACTAGAAATAGAAGGGATTATTTTTATTCTAACAGAGTATCTACAAAAAGTGTACAGTTAACATTAGACTTATTGGTAAAATGTTGAATGCTTTCTTCCACAGACTGACAAAGAGATAATCATGATTTCTATAACCATTTCTATTCAACATTCTATCAAAGGTCATAACCATTGCAATAAGAAAAGGAAGTATAATTTACAAGGATTGAAAAAGGAAAAAATGGAACAATGGATATTCACAGATGACATGATTGTGTTTGTAGAAAATTCAAAACAATTTAAAGAAAAACCATGAAAATTAATAATTAAATTTAATAAAGTATCTGGCACAAGTCAAAAAAAATAATCAGGATGCCAATCTTTCCAAGATAACTTTCACATAGTGTTTGTCAAACAAATTAATATATTTGGATCTTACTTCTGAAACTTATTTTTAAGTCAATACTTCACAAGTTAGGGTACATTTTCTCACAAACATAGGTTAACAGTAAATGGAACTGTTGCATTTATGGACTGGACATAATCTAGATGTTAACATAGTAGGGAATTCCTTTGTTTACCTACATTGGTATCATTCTATTGATCATTAATCATTTGGAGTCAGGTGGAGAAATCATACCTAGGGTATGCATAAATAAAACTGACTTTAGCACTCTCCATTTTTTTCTAAATCCTAGTTGATGATATCTTAGTGGATTCCATTGTTTTTGGAACCTGAATCTGAAATATAGTGCCTCATCTTAAAACTCAGCCATGGTCTGATCTCTTAGCAGGAGTATGTCATGTTATAGAACAGGCAATGGCTTAGCAGTAGAACAACTGGTTTCTAGTCTTAGCAAATCCCTCATATGATTTTATGAAATTCACCTAAATTTCCCAAGCCTCAGTTTCTTCATGGTTTCTAATGGGGGAAAGATATCTGAGGTCTCTGTTTAGAGGACATTACTTTTCACATAGCATGGATTCAACATGTTTGAAAATACTCAATTCCAGACCACAAATATAAGTTCATCTCCTTGAAATCACAGTTAATCAGATTAGAAAAAAAATAAAACAAAGAAAATAGCAAACATTCTATTTTAAAATAGCATACAAATACTAAAATTCCCTTCAAAATCGAATCCTGATTCTTTTATTTATTCACTGGGTACCAATAATGTGCCATTTATAAGGATAAGACTCAGTCCTTGCCTGCAGAGAGTTCACAGTGAGAAATGAGAAAACAACATTTGAAGTACTTGATGAGCACTCTTTCTTGCATTCTTCTCTACTCACGATCATTGGAGGGGCAGGGAATCTAGAATGTGAGTTCCTCAAAGTCATGGACTGCACCTTACCCTCAGTAACTCATTCCTGCTAATTCCAGTCTTATTAGCCTTCTTTCATACCTCCAGCATACCCATTTGTTTACTGCTTTAGACAGTTACCTTTTCTCTCTGAAGTTCTGAGAATTTAAATCACACAAAAAAGTCAGAAGTAAATTATACAAACCTCTTCTGCATTCTTATTCTCAAATTCCTGCCTAAATATCACTTCCTCTGATAGTATTTCCTGGATTAGTTTATTCAAAATATTGCCCTCTCCCCACAATCATTTTTAATTCAACCATTCCTTTGTCTTCCTATGACACTGGCTCCTATTATGACATCAGTTGCAATTCATTTATTAATTTGTGAACTTACTGTTTCAAAATAAACCAGATGAAATTAGAGGTCTTCCCTATTTCTCATTACATCTCAGATCTTAGCATACTTTATTGAATAAGTGTTTACCCCAATTTTTTTGTTTATTTGTTTTAATATCTGAATGAGGCAACAAGAGCTGATTACTATTTCATCCTAGTTTCATTTTAGATGGAGATTCATTTTCTATTTTAGACTTTTTTTTTTAATTAATGACTTTCAAGGAGGGAATTGTGTAAGAAAGTATTCCTTCCACCTTCTATTCTAGAAGATCATTTTGCATTTTGTTATAGGCTAGATTTCCAATCCTCTGAACTTTACCACTGGTAAATAGAACTCAACTTTCAAGGCCCAGTAGGAAGCCCCAAATACCTTAACCAAAGGAACTCTTGTCCTTCTTTGAGCTGGTGCTCTCCAGTATCTTTGTGACTCCCTGGGTACCTGACCTATAATGTCTTGGATAGTTCTCTAAATTCTGAAGTATGAGCTACACAGTAGCTTCCTACAATAACTTCGCCATAGTTTCATTAACCATTTTCATATTTTTTGGCTTTGGTTGCTAGCATGTATTTCATGATTACAAAAAGGCTGTGATGAACACCTTTGAACATGAAGTTTTATTCATTTTCAGATTTTTACAAGTAGCGGAATCACTTGGTCAAAGCAGTCTACATCTTATCTGATGCACTGATTGACTCTAAAAACTTTATCATCCCTAACACTGGCTTTTTAACAACAGAAGAGGTATAATGATAATTCATCTCCAATTCTGGAAAAATGGTAAACTCCATTTGCAAAGAGCTCTGATGTTATGTGAGACCATGGCTTTGCTTCAAAGAGATAACCCTGTTAAACCCCATGCAGACAGCTTGAACATTAACCTTTCATCATGTCCTCCATCCATGGAGGCTTGCTTTCCAGACCTAATTCGAGTGGTCCTTTCTGCCCTGAAAACGAGTGTGACAGTGTTGTAGGCCCTATAGCATTACACAGACATGCTCTAAATTTTGCTTTCATTTTGATACTTGTCTCTAAATTCATAAGACATCTACCTCCCAAGGAGGGACATCTCTTTTTACAAAGGAATCAGGCCTCTCCTTCCCATAGGGTGCATGGATAATACGGTTCACATGGGAGTCCTTCATCAGGATTTGCACAATGGATTTAGTATCTCAGCATGAAATTCTTCCCTCTCCAATTTAGTGATCTCCTTTTTAAGGGCCCAATTGACCATGATTTGAAAGAAAGAGTGAAAGGATGTGTACTTGAGGATAAGCATCAGGACTTGTTTACCTTACATTTGACCTCTTCTTATTGATTCTATATTTTTCTCACTTGACACACCTACTACAGCTGAGATAGGCAGGTAACTATAAATTATTTTCTCATGTCTATTCCTCCTAAATATATTTAGAATTGTTTTCAAGGAGACATAGGAAAGTTTGAGGTTCCTATCAATTTTCTACCACTACACACTGCTGAAATTAGATCCTGAGTTTGTTCAAAGTCATTGGTAGTGAAAATAATGACTTAATTTTCCATTAATTCAAATTATATATGTGAAAAACAGGTGAGCTGCTCCACACTCTTTGGAAACAGAATATTTTTTCTTCGTGTAATTTTCAATTATGAATGATATTTCTCTAATCTCTCCAGGTTAAGATAGTGCCTACTTGTTATCTTCAAGTATATTTTCCATTAGTGCCTTGGTCTTATTTTCTTCTCAAAATCCTCATATATTGGCTGACAGTGGGTATCATGAGGGGCACTTAACAAAATAAAATTTAAAAAAATTCAAATGTAGGCTGTATATTCCTATCTCAGCTCTTTGTGTTTGCACTGTTGTGCTCCTAGAATGTCTGTCCCATTATTCATTCATTTATCCAACAGGCATTTATTAAGAATCCGCTCTGTGTCTAGAATTCTGTATGAAGATTCAACCTACTCTTTAAGAGCCAGTTAAACTGTCACCTCTTCCATAAGTTTGTCCCAGTCTCTTTATTTGGAATTAAGTTTTTCCTCATTTTATTGGCCAATAGTAGTTTGTTTACATATTTGTAAGATTACATCTTATAACCATTATCACATAATTGATTGTGTTCATTCCTATCTCCTCCCACTTGACTTTAAATGTAGTTCGGAGGTTATGCAGACAGAATAAGCCTGTTTAAAACTTGAGGCTCCTTAAAAAACTAAAAATAGAACTACCATATGATCCAGCAATCCCACTACTGGGCATATACCCTGAGAAAACCATAATTCAAAAAGAGTCATGTACCAAAATGTTCATTGCAGCACTATTTACAATAGCCAGGACATGGAAGCAACCTAAGTGTCCATCGACAGATGAATGGATAGAGAAGATGTGGCACATATATACAATGGAATATTACTCAGCCATAAAAAGAAACGAAATTGAGTTATTTGTAATGAGGTGGATGGACCTAGAGGCTGTCATACAAAGTGAAGTAAATCAGAAAGAGAAAAACAAATACCGTATGCTAACACATATATA
>RJWK010046879.1:0-17476 GCA_004363435.1 Platanista minor
GTATGACAGACTCTAGGTCCATCCACCTCACTACAAATAACTCCATTTCGTTTCTTTTTATGGCTGAGTAATATTCCATTGTATATATGTGCCACATCTTCTTTATCCATTCATCCGATGATGGACACATAGGTTGTTTCCATCTCCTGGCTATTGTAAATAGAGCTGCAATGAACATTTTGGTACATGACTCTTTTTGGATTATGGTTTTCTCAGGGTATACGCCGAGTAGTGGGATTGCTGCGTCATATGGTAGTTCTATGTGTAGTTTTTTAAGGAACCTCCATACTATTCTCCATAGTGACTGTAACTATTCACATTCCCACCAGCAGTGCAAGAGTGTTCCTTTTTCTCCGCAGCCTCTCCAGCATTTATTGTTTCTAGATTTTTTGATGATGGCCATTCTGACCGGTGTGAGATGATATCTTATTGCAGTTTTGATTTGCATTTCTCTAATGATTAATGATGTTGAGCATTCTTTCATGTGTTTGTTGGGACTCTGTATATCTTCTTTGGAGAACTGTCTACTTAGGTTTTCTGCCCATTTTTGGATTGGGTTGTTTGTTTTCTTGTTATTGAGCTACATGAGCTGCTTGTAAATTTTGGAGATTAATCCTTTGTCAGTTGCTTCATTTGAAAATATTTTCACCAATTCTGAGGGTTGTCTTTTGGTCTTGTTTATGGTTTCCTTTGCTGTGCAAAGGTTTTAAGTTTCATTAGGTCCCATTTGTTTATTTTTGTTGTTATTTCCATTTCTCTAGGAGATGGGTCAAAAAGAAACTTGCTGTGATTTATGTCATAGAGTGTTCTGCCTATGTTTTTCTCTAAGAGATTGATAGTTTCTGGCCTTACATTTAGGTGTTTAATCCATTTTGAGCTTATTTTGTGTATGGTGTTAGGGAGTGTTTTAGTCTCATACTTTTACATGTATCTGTCCAGTTTTCCCATCACCACTTATTGTAGAGGCTCTCCTTTCTCCACTGTACATTCCTGCCTCCTTTATCAAAGATAAGGTGACCATATGTGTGTGGGTTTATCTCTGGCCTTTCTATCAGGTTCCATTGATTTATATATCTGTTTTTGTGCCAGTACCATACTGTCTTTATTACTGTAGCTTTGTAGTAGAGTCTGAAGTCAGGGAGTCTGATTCCTCTAGCTCCGTTTTTCGTTCTCAAGATTGCTTTGGCTTTTTGGAGTCTTTTGTGTTTCCATACAAATTGTGAAATTTTTTGTTCTAGTTCTGTGAAAAATGCCACTAGTAGTTTGATAGGGATTGCATTGAATCTGTAGATTGCTTTGGGTAGTAGAGTCATTTTCACAATGTTGATGCTTCCAATCCAGGAACATGGTATATCTCTCCATCTGTTTGTATCATCTTTAATTTCTTTCATCAGTGTCTTATAATTCTCTGCATACAGGTCTTTTGTCTCCTTAGGTAGGCTTATTCCTAGATATTTTATTCTTTTTGTTGCAGTGGTAAATGGGAGTGTTTTCTTGATTTCCCTTTCAGATTTTTCATCATTAGTGTATAGGAATGCTAGAGATTTCTGTGCGTTAATTTTGTGTCCTGCTACTTTACCAAATTCATTGATTAGTTCTCGTAGTTTTCTGGTAGCATCTTTAGGATTCTCTATGTATAGTATCATGTCATCTGCAAACAGTGACAGCTTTACTTCTTCTTTTCCGATTTGGATTCCTTTTATTTCCTTTTCTTCTCTGATTGCTGTGGCTAAAACTTCCATAACTATGTTGAATAAGAGTGGTGAGAGTGGGCAACCTTGTCTTGTTCCTGATCTTAGTGGAAATGCTTTCAGCTTTTCACCATTGAGGAAGATGTTGGCTGTGGGTTTGTCATATATGGCCTTTACTATGTTGAGGAAAGTTCCCTCTATGCCCACTTTCTCCAGGGTTTCTATCATAAATGGGTGTTGAATTTGTCGAAACCTTTCTCTGCATCTATTGAGATGATCATATGGTTTTTCTCCTTCAATTTGTTTATATGGTGTATCACGTTGATTGATTTGCATATATTGAAGAATCCTTGCATTCCTGGGATAAACCCCACTTGACCATGGTGTATGATCCTTTTAATGTGCTGTTGGATTCTGTTTGCTAGCATTTTGTTGAGGATATTTGCATCTATGTTCATCAGTGATATTGTCCTGTAGTTTTCTTTCTTTGTGACGTCCTTGTCTGGTTGTGGTATCAGGGTGATGGTGGCCTCGTAGAATGAATTTGGGAGTGTTCCTCCCTCTGGTATAGTTTCAAAGAGTTTGAGAAGGATAGGTGTTAACTCTTCTCTAAATGTTTGATAGAATTCGCCTGTGAAGCCATCTGGTCCTGGGCTTTTGTTTATTGGAAGATTTTTAATCACAGTTTCAATTTCAGTGCTTGTGATTGGTCTGTTCATATTTTCTATTTCTTCCTGATTCAGTCTTGGCAGGTTATGCACTTCTAAGAATTTGTCCATTTCTTTCAGGTTGTCCATTTTATTGGCATAGAGTTGCTTGTAGTAATCTCTCATGATCTTTTGAATTTCTGCTCTATCTTTTGTTACCTCTCCTTTTTCATTTCTAATTCTATTGATTTGAGTCTTCTCCCTTTCTGTACATCTTTATTGGAGTATAATTGCTTTACAATGGTGTTAGTTTCTGCTTTATAACCAATTGAATCAATTATACATATACATATGTTCCCATATCTCCTCCCTCTTGTGTCTCTCCCTGTTTTTCTTGATGAGTCTAGCTAATGTCTTATCAATTTTGTTTATCTTTTCAAAGAACCAGGTTTTACTTTAATTGATCTTTGCTACTGTTTCCTTCATTTCTTTTTCATTTATTTCTCATCTGATCTTTATGATTTCTTTCCTGCTGCTAACTTTGGGTTTTTCTTTTTGTTCTTCTTTCTCTAATTGCTTTAGGTGCAAGGTTATGTTGTTTATTTGAGATGTTTCCTGTTTCTTAAGGTAGGATTGTATTGCTATAAACTTCCCTCTTAGAACTGCTTTTGTTGCATCCATAGGTTTTTGGTCGTCGTGTCTGCATTGTCATTTGTTTCTAGGTATTTTCTGACTTCATCTTTGATATCTTCAGTGATCACTTCGTTATTAAGTAATGTATTGTTTAGCCTCCATGTGTTTGTATTTTTTACAGATCTTTTCCAGTAATTGATATTTAGTCTCATAGCATTGTGGTCAGAAAAGATACTTGATACAATTTCAATTTTCTTAAATTTACCAAGGCTTGATTTGTGACTCACGATATGATGTATTCTGGAGAATGTTCCACGAGCACTTTAGAAAAATGTGTATTCTGTTGTTTTTGGATGGAATATCCTATAAATATCAATTAAGTCCATCTTGTTTAATGTATCATTTAAAGCTTGTGTTTCCTTATTTGTTTTCATTCTGGATAATCTGTCCATTGGTGAAAGTGGGGTGTTAAAGTCCCCTATTATCAATGTGTTACTGTCAATTTCCTGCTTTATGGCTGTTAATATTTGCCTTATGTATTGAGGTTCTCCTGTGTTGGGTGCATAAATATTTACAATTGTTATATCTTCTTCTTGGATTGATCCGTTGATCATTATGTAGTGACCTTCTTTGTCTCTTGTAGTGTTCTTTGTTTTAAAGTCTATTTTTTCTGATATGAGAATTGCTACTCCAGCTTTCCTCTGATTTCCATTTGCATGGAATATCTTTTTCCATCCACTTACTTTCAGTCTATACGTGTCCTTAGGTCTGAAGTGGGTCCCTGTAGACTGCATATATATGGGTCTTGCTTTTGTATCCATTCAGCCAGTCTGTGTCTTTTGGTGGGAGCATTTAATCAGTTTACATTTTTTTTTACATCTTTTTGGAGTGTAATTGCTTTACAGTGGTGTTAGTTTCCGATTTATAACAAAGTGAATCAATTATACATATACATATGTTCCCATATCTCCTCCCTCTTGGATCTACCTCCCTCCCACCCTCCCTATCCCAGCTATCCAGGTGATTAAAAAGCACTGAACTGATCTCCCTGTGCCATGCAACTGCTTCCCACTAGCAATCTATTTTACATTTGGTTGTGTACCTATGTCCATACCACTCTTTCACTTTACCACAGCTTACCCCTCTCCCTCCCCATATCCTCAAGTCCATTCTCTAGTCGGTCTGTGTCTTTATTCCCGTCTTGCCCCTAGGTTCTTCACGACATTTCATTTTTTTCTTAGATTCCATATATATGTGTTAGCATACGGTATTTGTCTTTCTTTTTCTGACTTACTTCACTCTGTATGACAGACTCTAGGTCCATCCACCTCACTACAAATAACTCAATTTCATTTCTCGTTTACATTTAGGTGATTATCAATATGTATGTTATTATTCCCATTTACTTAATTGTTTTGGGTTTGTTTTGTAGGTCTTTTACTTCTCTTGTGTTTCTTGCCTAGAGAAGTTCCTTTAGCATTTGTTGTAAAGCTGCTTTGGTGGTGCTGAACTCTCAGCTTTTGCATGTCTGTAAAGGTTTTAATTTCTCCATCAAATCTGAATGAGATCCTTGCTGGGTAGAGTAATCTTGGTTGCAAGTTTTTCTCCTTCATGACTTTAAATATGTCCTGCCAGTCCCTTCTGGCTTGAAGAGTTTCTCCTGAAAGATCAGCTGTTAACTTTATGGGGATTCCCTCTTGTGTTATTTGCTGTTTTTCCCTTGCTGCTTTTAATATGTTTTCTTTATATTTAATTTTTGATAGTTTGATTAGTATGTGTCTTGGCGTGTTTCTCCTTGTATTTATCCTGTATGGGACTCTCTGTGCTTCTTGGAATTGACTAACTATTTCCTTTCCCATATTAGGGAAGTTTTCAACTATAATCTCTTCAAATATTTTCTCATTCTCTTTCTTTTTCTCTTCTTCTTCTGGAACACCTATAATTCGAATGTTGGTGCATTTAATGTTGTCCCAGAAGTCTCTAAGACTGTCCTCAGTTCTTTTCATTCTTTTTTCTTTATTCTTCTCTGCAGTAGTTATTTCTGCTCTTTTATCTTCCAGGTTACTTATCCGTCCTTCTGCCTCAGTTATTCTGCTTTTGATCCCATCTAGAGTATTTTTAATTTTATTTATTGTGTTGTTCATTGTTGCTTGTTTCATCTTTAGTTCTTCTATGTCCTTATTAATTCTATTTCCAAGATTTTGGATCATCTTTACTATCATTATTCTGATTTCTTTTTCAGATAGACTGCCTATTTCCTCTTCATTTGTTAGGTCTGGTGGGTTTTTATCTTGCTCCTTCATCTGCTGTGTGTTTTACTGTCTTCTCATTTTGCTTATCTTACTGTGTTTGGGGTCTCCTTTTTGCAGGCTTCAGTTCATAGTTCCTGTTGTTTTTGTTGTCTGTCCCCAGTGTCTAAAGTTGGTTCAGTGTTTTGAGTAGGCTTCTTGGTGGAGGGGACTAGTGCCTGTGTTTGATGGATGAGGCTGAATCTTGTCTTTCTGTTGGGCAGGTCCATGTCTGTTGGTGTGTTTTGGGGTGTCTGTGGACTTATTATGATTTTAGACAGCCTCTGTGCTAATCGGTGGGGTTGTGTTTCTGTCTTGCTACTTGTTTGGCAAAGGGTGTCCAGCACTGTAGCTTGCTGGTCATTGAGTGAAGCTGGGTACTGGTGTTTACATGGAGATCAATGGGAGATTTTCACCATTTGATATTACGTGGAGTTGGGGGGGGTCTCTTGTGCACCAGTGTCCTGAAGTTGGCTCTCCCCCCTCAGAGGCACAGCAGTGACTCCTGACTTCAGCACCAAGAGCCTTTCATCCACATGGCTCCAAATAAAAGGGAGAAAAAGTATAAAGAAAGATAGAAAGAAAGAAAGGAAGATAGAAAGAAAGATAAAAGAAAGAAAGAAAGAAAGAAAGAAAGGAAGGAAGGAAGGAAGGAGGGGGGGAAGGAGGGAAGGATGAAAGAAAGAAAGAAAGAAAGAGGATAAAATAGAATAAGGTAAGATAAAATCAAATAAGTTTATTAAAATACAAGATAATTATTAAGATAGAAAATTTTTTTAAAAGTTAAAAAACAATGGACAGATAGAACCCTAGGATAAATGGTGAAAGCAAAGCTATACAGACAAACTCTCACACAGAAGAATACACGTACACACTCATAAAAAGAGGAAAAGGGGAAGAAAATAACAGATCTTGCTCTCAAAGTCCACCTCCTCAATTTGGGATGATTCTTTGTCTATTAATGTATTCCGCAGATGCAGGGTACATCAAGTTGATTGTGGACATTTAATCCGCTGCTCCAGAGGCTGCTGGGAGAGGTTTCCCTTTCTCGTCTTTGTTTGCACAGTTTGTGGGGCTCAGCTTTGGATCTGGCCCCACCTCTGTGTGTAGGTCGCCAGAGGGCGTCTGTTCTTCGCTCAGACTGGACGGGGTTAAAAGAGCAGCTGACTTAGGGGCTCTGGCTCACTCAGGCCGTGGGGAGGGAGGGGCATGGAGCACGGGGTGACACTGCGGTGGAAGAGGCCGGCGGGACATTGCACCTGCCTGAGGCGCGCTGTGCGTTCTCCCGGGCAAGTTGTCCCTGGATCACGGGACCCTGGCGTTGGCGGGCTGCACGGGCTCTGGGAGGGGAGGTGTGGAGAGTAAGCTGTGCTCGCACATAGGCTTCTTGGTGGCGGCAGCAGCAGCCTTAGTGTCTCAGGCCCGTCTCTGGGGTCCACGCTGTTAGCCGTGGCTTGCTCCCGTCTCTGGAGCTCCGTTAAGAAGCGCTCTTAATTCCCTCTCCTAGCACACAGGGAAATAAAAATGGAAGAAAAATCTCTTGCCTCTTTGGCAGGTGCAGACTTTTCCCAGACTCCCTCCTGGCTAGCCGTGGTGCACTAGCCCCCTGCAGGCTGTGTTCATGCCACCAACAGCTGTCCTCTCCCTGCGCTCTGACCAATGTCCCAGCCTCAGCTCCCAGCCCCGTCCACGCCGGCGGGTGAGTAGACAAGCCTCTCATGCTGCTGAGTGTCAGTTGGCACCAACCTCTCTGCGGGAATCTCTCTGCTTTGCCCTCCGTGCCCCTGTTGCTGTGCTCTCCTCCGCGACTCCGAAGCTTCCCCCCTCCGCCACCCGCAGTCTCCGCCCACAAAGGGGCTCCTAGTGTGTGGAAGCCTTTCCTGCTTCACAGCTCCCTCCCACTGGTGCAGGTCCCGTCCCTATTCTTTTGTCTCTGTTTATTCTTTTTTCGTTTGCCCTACCCAGGTACGTGGGGAGTTTCTTGCCTTTTGGGAGGTCCGAGGTCTTCTGCCAGCGTTCATTAGGTGTTCTGTAGGAGTTGTTCCACGTGTAGATGTATTTCTGGTGTATCTGTGGGGAGGAAGGTAATCTCCTCATCTTACTTTTCCGCGATCTTCTCCTCTCCGGGCTAGCTAAACTCTTATATAGAAGCTTCTGTGCCAGTTTGACTTTTCGCACATAACCCATGGTGTTAGTAAAGGCTTGAGGTTTATTCAGGAGATAAGAGATTGGATTGTTTTCTACTTTGACCAAAAAAAAAAAAAAACTCTGGGAAAGATTTAGGTAGAAGGTAGGAAATCTATCAGTTTGTAAGTACGGAATGCCTATGTCATAACTTAAAAAATGCTTATTGAGAAAACTTGCTGTGTCAGGGGCAGTGAACATAAGTTTCAGAGTCATAACATAGTTGAGAGGCCAAGGCAGACATCAGAAGGATCCACAATGCAAAGGCAGTGAGGAGGGAGGACCTAGCTTCTATTAGAGAAAGTACTTACTGTGGAGTTGTAAGGTGAGGAGGGATCCCTCGGGGACAAGCTTAAAAGGGAACCCTTAGAGCATGTTTTACTTTTACAGACAAGAGTATAGGAGGTGTGGAGAATGGCAGAAAATACCCAAGTGGGCTTTGCAGGGTAAGAGGGTTTACTGTCTTGATGACACACAGAGTTTGCCATTGGGGTAATGGGAGTTTGGCTGGAGACATAGGTGAAATCCATACTGTGAACAGCTTTGCAGACCAGGCTAAGGAGCTGGGACTTTTTCTCTGGGTCTGTGGTGCACCAATTAAGATTCTGGAGTGACAGCATGTTTCCAGAAGGTTCTTCTTATGTAGGATCAGATGTGAAAAAGCTAGATTAACCTTATGGCACCTGTTAAAAAGTTCTTGTAGGAACCGAGACGTGAGATGACAGGGAAAGTTGAGGGAAATGAACAGATCCAAAATAATAGTGAAGGGAAGAGTTTTGATTTGTGAACTAGGTTCCTGCTTCTCCATTCTTTGGCCATTGAATAAAGCTTGTGCTATTCCAGTCTCAAAAAACAAAACAAAAAACAAAAGTAATAGTGAAGGTTGACTTCGCAAAACTCTTTAGACTAGAGCACAAAGAAACAAGTCCAAGAAGATGCTTGTGTGCTAAGTGAAATTGTCAGACACAAAAGGACAAATATTGTATATGCCATTTATATAAGGTTCCTAGAATACTCCAATTCATGGAGACAAAAAAGTAGAACTGTGATTACCAGAAGCTGGGGGAGGAGAGAATAGGGAATAAGTGTTTAAGAGGTACAGGGTTTCAGTTTGGGATGATGGAAAAGTTCTGGAGAAGGATAATGGTGATGATTACACAACAGTATCAATGTACTCAATGCCACTGTATTGTACCTGTAAAAATAGCTAAAATAGTAAACTTTGTGTTATGTGTATTTTACCACAAGAAAAAACAATTCTAAAAGAAGGAAGATGCTTATTGTTTGGACATGATGATTAGAAGACTGATGGATAATGGAAAAAAGCATGAGGAGTAAGTAGCCAGCTTTGGAAACCTGAATAGGGCTGATTTCAGTCAGACTCTTTGAGAAAAGAGTATATCCAAGTAGAAATACTTTTCAGGATTTTGCAAAGTTCTCAATGGTCATAGTGAGCTTAGAAAAATGGCTCTGTCACAAAGGAAACCTGTCAAAACAGATGTGTTTATAGTCAGTGTCTCTCACACAAAGAGATTTTCTGGTCTGGATACCTGCTCTAAAGTGAAATGTAAGGATTCTCCCTTAGAGCTCCATCAAGGAAAGAGAGGAGAAATAGTTTGAACGGAGCTTCAGTAGGAGTTTGCACACTTTGATATGTTCAAATATAGGAGGAAGGAGTCAAAACGGTCATATTAGGACAAAAACCAGGTGTATGTAGAGATTTGATTCCTTAGAATATTTATATTTAATGCATATGTTTTTGTTTTCATGTTACGCGTGTACTGATTCTTAGCGCATGCATTTTAAGGCTCTCTTGGTATGTTATTTCTCCTTTGTATGTGACTGGTTGGCTTGTTCCCTAAATGAACTAGGATTATTCCTCCAAGTGTAGCCAGATGATTCCTTCTGGGCTCCAACCTTATTGAAAAGGTGAACACAGGTTTACTAGAGAGAACCTTGGCATCAACTTCTGAATTGATTGAGGAGATTCAAAATCTCAAAACTTGTAATAACTGGAATGTTTCATAAAGTTCTTGGGAGTTGTAGAAAGATATTCAGCAAAACAGATGATTTATAATTCATGAATTCTAGTAATGTTCAATGTTTTGAAAGATATCTCCTATTTATGGAATGGACTGTTAGACATTGTGTCGATGAATCATCTTTGTTGATTGCTTTATGCGAGCTCTTAGAGCATATTGTTTTTAAATATATACAATTTGCATCATATCCATGTTAGATTTTAAGTAATAAATACTTTTTAGTCATGACGAACCCAAAGAGTGTGCTATTCTAACACTGAGGCAGATTAATTTTAAATTGAACTTTAGGTATATTTAGTGAGTTTCTTTATCTTATTTGATATCTTTATGTTTTCACAATTTTACAGTAATTTTTAAAATTTGTATTGATATTTAAAACATTAAGATTCAAAAAGAATTCATTTTTTTTACAAAATCAGACCTCCAGCTGGTTGCATCTGTAGGAAGTATTTAAAAAACCTTTTGACATGGACTTCCCACGTGGCTCAGTGGTTAAGAATCTGCCTGCCAATGCAGGGGACAGGGGTTTGAGCCCTGGTGCAGGAAGACCCCACATGCCATGAAGCAACTAAGCCCATGACCCACAACTACTGAGCCTGTACTCTAGAGACCGTGAGCCACAACTACTGAGGCCACGTGTCACAACTACTGAGCTCACACGTCTACAGACCATGCACCATAACAGGAGAAGCCACCTCAATGAGAAGCCCACACACCACAACAAAGAGTAGCCCCTGCTCACTACAACTAGAGAAAGCCTGCACACAGCAACGAAGACTCAATGCAGGCAAAAACAAACAAACAAACAAAACGTATTGACAATACATTGCATGTGAATAACCTAAGACTCTTAGTTCAAACAACTTCCCTGAAGTTAGGTAGTTCTACATGGCAAATTCAAACACTGCCCCCTAACTTAAACTTACTGTTTTTTTCTGGCTTTCTTTCTCCTTTGACACTTTTAATAAAAGGTGAACTTTCAGAGTCACATATGTCTTTGTTGACACTAAGGAAAGGTTGTAAACAGATGAGTCATGAACTATAGATGAACCTTAAATATGTTTTGTTGGCCCACACTGGGTTGTTGTTTTTTTTTTTTTTTGGTAATTAATTGTAAATGTTTAAAATCGATACACATACATACTGATGTAGATTATGAAACTCTCTGAAAATCAACTACAGCTGACAGTACTTGTACATATACTTGTGTGGTAATATTTGGTTGGAACCAAGTAGTGGCTCCATTTCTGGTTTACTGGATTTTCCAGTATGTTTACCTTATCCTCCTTCACACTTTTTATTATATGTTTGGCTCCTGAAGGTATCTTAATTTATGATCCTTGACATAAATAGCATAGAAACAAAAACAATAAAAACTAAAGACTACTAACTAAGGCAAGGCCTCACAGTTTAGAAAGGAGGTAAAGAAGTTCTTAACCGAGGGGGACCTTCAAGATGGCAGAGGAGTAAGACGTGGAGATCAACTTCTTCCCACAAATACATAAAAAATACATCTACATGTGGAACAACTCTTATGGAACACCTATTGAATGCTGACAGAAGACCTCAGATTTCCCAAAAGCCAAGAAACTTCTCATGTACCAATAGGGATGGACCTGCACTTTTGGGAGAGAGCTGTGAAGGAGAAAAAGTTTCCACACACTAGGAAGACCCTTCACTGGTGCAGACAGGGGGTGGTGGGGCGGAAGCTTTGGAGCCATGGAGGAGAGTGCAGCAACAGGTGTGCAGAGGGCAAAGTGGAGATATTCCTGCAGAGAGGATTGGTGCTGACCAGCACTCACCAGCCCGAGAGACTTGTCTGCTCACCCACCAGGGTGGGTGGGTGCTGGGAGCTGAGGCCCGACATTGGCGGTCAGACCCCAGGGAGAGGACTGGGGTTGGCTGAGTGAACACAGCCTGAAGGGGGCTAGTGCGCCACAGCTAGCCAGGAGGGAGTCTGGGAAAAAGTCTGGACCTGCTGAAGAGGCAAGAGACCATTGTTTCAGGGTGCACGAGGAGAGGGGATTCAGAGCATCACCTAAACAAGTTCCAGAGATGGGCACGAGCCCTGGCTACCGGCTCGGACCACAGAGACGTGCATGAAATGCTAACGGTGCTGCTGCAGTCACCCAGAATCCTGTATGCAAGCACAGGTCACTATCCACACCTCCCCTCCCAGGAGCCTGTGAAGCCCGCCACTGCCAGGGTCCCGTGATCCAGGGACAAGTTCCCCGGGAGAACACACAGAGCACCTCAGGCTGTTGCAACATCATGCCAGCCTCTGCCACTGAAGGCTTGCCCCACATTCCAATTATAACTACCATACTGCTCCCTCTGCCTGGCATGAGTGAGCCAGAGTTCCCTAATCAGCCACTCCTTTAGCCTCATCCTGTCTGGGCATGAACAGATGCCTGAGGGCCACCTACACACAGAGATGGGGCCAAAACCAAAGCTGAACCCCAGGAGCTGTGCAAACAAAGAAGATAAAGGGTTACTTCTCCGAGGAGCCTCAGGAGCAGCAGATTAAATCCCTACAATCAACTTGATGTACCCTGAACCTGTGGAATACCTGAACAGACAATAAATCATCCCAAAATTGCATTGGTCAAATATGGAGAAACTGTAGACTTAGGGTTTACTGTCTATGACTGATTTGTTTCTGACTTTTATGTTTATCATAGTATAGATTTTTAGTGCTTGTTATCTTTGGTGGATTTGTTTATTGGTTTGGTTGCTCTCTTCTTTTTAAAGTTATTATTACTATTTTTAATTGTAATAATTAAATAACTTCTTTTTCTTTCTTTTTTCTCCTTTTCCTTCTGAGCCATGTGGCTGACAGGGTCTTGGTACTCTGGACTGGTGTCAGGCCTGAGCCTCTGAGGTGGGAAAGCTGAGTTCAGGACATTGGACCACTAGAGATTTCCTGGCCCCATATAATATTAATTGGTGAGAATTCTCCCAGAGATCTCGGTCTCAACACTAATACCCAGCTCCACGCAATGGCCAGCAAGCTCCAGGGCTGGATACCCCATGACAATCAACTAGCAAGAAAGGAACACAACACAATCCATTAGCAGAGAGGCTGCCTAAAATCATATTAAGTTCACAGACACCCCAAAACACATAACTGGACGTGGGCCTGCCCAACAGAAAGACAAGATCCAGCCCTACCCACCAGAGCACAGGCACCAATCCTCTCCACCAGGAAACCTGCACAAGCCACTGAAACAAACCCACCCACTGAAAGTAGACACCAAAAACTATGGGAACTATGAACTTGCAGCCTGTGAAAAGGAGACCCCAAACACAGTAAGTTAAACATATTGAGAAGACAGAGAAATATGCAGCAGATGAAGGACCAAGGTAAAAACCCACCAGACCAAACAAATGAAGAGGAAAGAGACAGCCTATCTAAAAAGAATTCAGAGTAACAATAGAAAAGATGATCCAAAATCTTCTAAAGAGAATGGAGAAGATACAAGAAACAATTAACAAGGACCTAGAAGAACTAAAGAGCAAACAAACACTGATGAACAACACAATAAATGAAATTAAAAATTCTCTAGAAGGAATCAATAGCAGAATAACTGAAGCAGAAGAATGGATAAGTGACCTGGAAGATAAAATAGTTGAAATAACTACCGTAGAGCAGAATAAAGAAAAAAGAATGAAAAGAATTGAGGACAGTCTCAGAGACCACTGGGACAACATTAAACACACCAACATCCGAATTACAAGGGTCCCAGAAGAAGAAGAGAAAGACAAAAGGTCTGAGAAAAAAACTTCCCTAACATGAGAAAGGAAATAGTCAAGTCCAGGAAGTGCAGAGAGTCCCATAAAGGATAAATCCAAGGAGGAGCACACCAAGACACATATTACTCAAACTATCAAAAATTAAGTACAAAGAAAAAATATTAAAAGCTGCAAGGGAAAAGTAACAAATAACATAAAAGGGAATCCCCATAAGGTTAACAGCTGAACTTTCAGCAGAAACTCTGAAAGCCAGAAGGGAGTGGCAGGACATATTTAAAGTGATGAAAGGGAAAAACCTACAACCAAGATTACTATACCCAGCAAGCATCTCATTCAGATTTGATGGAGAAATTAAAACATTTACAGACATACAAAAGTTAAGAGAATTAGGCACCACAAAACTAGTTTTACCACAAATGCTAAAATAGTTTCTCTAGGTGGAAACACAAGAGAAGGAAAAGACCTACAAAAACAAAACAAAACAAAAACAAAACCCCCAAATAAATAAGAAAATGGTAATAGGAACACACATATCGATAATTACCTTAAATGTAAGTGGATTAAATGACCAACCAAAAGACATAGACTGGCTGAATGGATACAGAAACAAGACCCGTATATACGCTGTCTACAAGAGACCCACATCAGATCTAGGAACACATACAGACTGAAAGTGAGGGGATGGAAAACGATATTCCATGCAAATGGAAATCAAAAGAAAGCTGGAGTAGCAATTCTCATATCAGACAAAATAGACTTTAACATAAAGACTATTACAAGAGACAGAAAAGGACACTACATAATGATCAAGGGCTCAATCCAAGAATATATAACAATTGTAAATATTTATACACCCAACGTAGGAGCACCTCAATACATAAGGCAAATGCCTAACAGCCATAAAAGGGGAAATCGACAGTAGCACAATAATAGTAGGGAACTTTAACACCCCACTTTTACCAAAGGACAGATCATCCAAAATGAAAATAAATAAGGAAACACAAGCTTTACATGACACATTAGACCAGATGGGCTTAATTTATATTTATAGGACATTCTATCCAAAAATAACAGAATACACTTTCTTCTCAAGTGCTCATGGAACATTCTCCAGGATAGATCATATCTTACATCACAAATCAAGCCTTGGTACATATAAGAAAATTGAAATTATATCAAGTATCTTTTCCGACCACAATGCTATGAGACTAGATATAAATTACAGGAAAAGATCTGTAAAAAATACAAACACATGGAGGCTAAACAATACACTACTTAATAACGAAGTGATCACTGAAGAAATCAAAGAGAAAATCAAAAAATACCTAGAAACAAATGACAATGCAGACACGACGACCCAAAACCTATGGGATGCAGCAAAAGCAGTTCTAAGAGGGAAGTTTATAGCAATACAATCCTACCTCAAGAAACAAGAAACATCTCAAATAAACAACGTAACCTTACACCTAAAGCAATTAGAGAAAGAAGAACAAAAATCCCCCAAAGTTAGCAGAAGGAAAGAAATCAAAAGGATCAGATCAGAAATAAATGAAAAAGAAATGAAGGAAATGATAGCAAAGGCCAATAACAGCTGGTTCTTTGAGAAGATAAACAAAATTGATAAAGCATTATTCAGACTCATCAAGAAAAAAAAGGGAGAAGACTCAAATGAATAGAATTGGAAATGAAAAAGGAGAAATAACAACTGACACTGCAGAAATACAAAGTATCATGAGAGATTACTACAAGCAACTCTATGCCAATAAAATGAACAGCCTCGAAGAAATGGACAAATTCTTAGAAAAGAACAACTTTCCAAGACTGAACCGAGAAGAAATGGAAAATATAAAAAGACCAATCACAAGCACTGAAATTGAAGCTTTGATGAAAAATCTTCCAAAAAGAATCCCAGGACCAGATGGCTTCACAGGTGAATTCTCTCAAAGATTTACAGAAGAGCTAACATCTCTCCTTCTCAAACTCTTCTAAAATATAGCAGAGGGAGGAACACTCCGAAACTCATTCTACAAACCCACCATCACCTTTGTACCAAACGCAGAAAAAGATATCACCAAAAAACGAAACTACAGGCCAATATCACTGATGAACATAGATGCAAAAATCCTCAACAAAATACTAGTAAACAGAATACAACAGCACAGTAAAAGGATCATACACTATGATCAAGTGGGGTTTATCCCAGGAATGCAAGGATTCTTCAGTATATGCAAAGTTATCAATGTGATACAGCATAGTAACAAACTGAAGAATAAAAACCATATGATAATCTCGATAGATGCAGAAAAATCTTTTGACAAAATTCAACACCGATTTATGATAAAAACTCTCCAGAAAGTAGGCATAGATGGAACATACCTCAGCATAATAAAGGCCATATATGATAAACCCACAGCCAACATCAGTCTCAATGGTGAAAAATTGAAACCATTTCCACTAAGATCAGGAACAAGACAATGCTGTCCACTCTCACCACTATTATTCAACATAGTCTTGGAAGTTTTAGCCACAGCAATCAGAGAAGAAAAAGAAATAAAAGAATCCAAATCAGAAAAGAAGAAATAAAGCTGTCACTGTTTGCAGATGACATGATACTATACATAGAGAATCCTAAAGATGCTACCAGAAAAGTCCTAGAGCTAATCAATGAATTTGGTAAAGTAACAGGATACAAAATTAATTCACAGAAATCTCTTGCATTTCTATACACTAATGATGAAAAATCTGAAAGAGAATTTAAGGAAACACTCCCATTTACCATGGCAACAAAAAGAATAAAATACCTAGAAATAAACCTTTCTAAGGAGACAAAAGTGCTGTAAGCAGAAAATTATAAGACACTGACAAAAGAAATTAAAGATGAAACAAACAGATGGAGAGATATACCATGTTCTTGCACTGGTAGAATTAACATTGTGAAAATGACTATACTACCCAAAGCAATCTACAGATTCAATGCAATTCCTATCAAACAACCACTGGCATTTTTCACAGAAGTAGACAAAAAATTTCACAATTTTGAGAGACAAAATGGTGGAAGAGTAAGACGCGGAGATCACCTTCCTCCCCACAGATACACCAGAAATACATTTACACGTGGAACAACTCCTACAGAACACCTACTAAACACTGGCAGAAGACCTCAGACCTCCCAAAAGGCAAGAAACTCCCCACGTACCTGGGTAGGGCAAACTAAAAAAGAAAAAACAGAGACAGAAGGATAGGGACGGGACCGGCACCAGTGGGAGGGAGCTGTGAAGCAGGAAAGGTTTCCACACACTGAGAAGCCTCTTCGCGGGCGGAGACTGTGGGTGGCGGAGGGGAAAAGCTTCGGAGTCGCGGAGGAGAACGCAGCAACTGGGGCGTGGAGGGCAAAGCGGGGAGATCCCCGCACGGAGGATCGGCGCCGACCGGCACTCAGCAGCCCGAGAGGCTTGTCTGCTCCCCCGCTGGGGCGGGCGGCGCTGGGAGCTGAGGCTGGGCTTCGGTCGGAGCGCAGGGAGAGGCCTGGGGTTGGCGGCGTGAACACAGCCTGCAGGGGGCTAGTGCACCACGGCTAGCCGGCAGGGAGTCCGGGAAAAAGTCTGGACCTGCCGAAGAGGCAAGAGACTTTTTCTTCCCTCCTCTTTGTTTCCTGGTGCGCGAGGAGAGGGGATTAAGAGTGCTGCTTAAAGGAGCTCCAGAGACGGGCGTGAGCCGCGGCTACCAGCGCGGACCCCAGAGACGGGCCTGAGACGCTAAGGCTGCTGCTGCTGCCACCAAGTAGCCTGTGTGCGAGCACAGGTCACTCTCCACACCACCCCTCCCCAGAGCCTGTGCAGCCTGCCACTGCCAGGGTCCTGGGATCAAGGGACAACTTCCCCAGGAGAATGCACAGCGCGCCTCAGGCTGGGGCAATGTCCCACCGGCCTCTGCCGCTGCAGGCTCGCCCTGCATCCATGCCCTTCCCTCCTCCCGGCCTGAGTGAGCCAGAACCCCTGAGTCAGCTGCTCCTTTAACCCCGTCCTGTCTGAGCGAAGAACAGACACCCTCCAGCGACCTACACGTAGAGGCGGGGCCAAGTCCAAAGCTGAGCCCCAGGAGCTGTGCGAACAAAGAAGAGAAAGGGATATCTCCTGCAGCAGCCTCAGGAGCAGCAGATTAAATCCCCACAATCAACTTGATGTGCCCTGCATCTGTGGAATACATGAATAGACAATGAATCTTCCCACATTGAGGAG
>RJWK010046880.1:0-17475 GCA_004363435.1 Platanista minor
TGGGAAGCAGCCGCATAGCACAGGGAGATCAGCTCAGTGCTCTGTGACCACTTAGAGGGGTGGGATAGGGAGGGTGGGAGGGAGATGCAAGAGGGAGGAGATATGGGGATATATGTATATGTATAGCTGATTCACTTTGTTATAAAGCAGAAACTAACACACCATTGTAAATCAATTATTCTCCAATAAAGATGTTAAAAAAAAAACACTGAGGCAATCTAAAATAATTTTGACAGGTAACTGTACTATTCCTGTCAACATTAATCCATGCTGAATGAACATCAAGGTCAACTGTGTAGAACATTTTAAATTAATTTCAGCAGTCTTGAAAGAGTGGCAAGGTAGGCCCTTTTTGCATATTACCATAGGATGTAGGTTAAAGTACTATATTTAACAACCCTTGAGGCTTTAGAAATAAAATTATATGAACATTATTAAACTAATAATAGAATTTTAAGATTTGAAGAAACTTAAAAATCGTCTTATAAATTCACCCTTATCATGTTGGGATATCGCAAGAAGATATTCTTTAAGCATGCCCAGACTCTGCTCAGATATTTCTAGCACCAAAAACAACACTCTCACTACATCCTTAAGCTTTGTAGGTTATCTCTAGATATATCTAAATTTTAATCAGTTCTTCCTTTGATTTAGCAAAATCTATCCCCAGGTACCTTCCAGCAATTTCAGGGAGAAGGTTGAATATAAGTCTAATTTGAGTTCCAGAGAGAGATAATAGAGGTGGAAGAGAACAATTTAAAACCTCCAGAACTGGTAATAGAAGTGAATGCCCAGATTCAGGAATGCAAGCAAATCTGTTAGCATAAGTAAATCAAAATTATACCTAGGCACACTATAGTGAAATTACAAGAACATCAAAGACAAGGATCTTAAAGTAACCAGAAAGAAAATGATTTACTTTAAAATAGAGAATTAGACTGAAAGCTGATTTACTAATACAAAATGAATGATAGAAAACCCCACAGCACTATTTTCAAAGGGCTGAAGTAGTATCTGTCAATACAGTATTGTGACACAGTGAACACACTTAAAGCATGAAGGTGAAACAAAGATGTTGGCAGATGAGAAAAACAATTTTTTACCAATATATAACTATACTTACTGGACTTCAGTCAGAAAGGAAAAGAATCATTATTACCATACCATGGGCTTCCCTGGTGGTGCAGTGGTTGAGAGTCCCCCTGCCGATGCAGGGGACGAGGGTTCGTGTCCCGGTCCGGGAAGATCCCACGTGCCGCGGAGCGGTTGGGTCCATGAGTCATGGCCACTGAGCCTGCGCGTCCGGAGTCTGTGCTCCGCAACGGGAGTGGCCACAGAGGTGAGAGGCCCGCGTACCGCAAAAAAAAAAAAAAAAAACCCAACCCCCCCCCCCAAAACCCTAAAAACCATACCAGTTATGGCAGCTGGAATTGCAACATCCTGGTCTCCTGCAGCTGGAGTCATAGACAGTCAGCATGCAGGGCTGCCCTCTGGATGACACCACGTCTTGAGGCTTTGCTATGCCAGGTTGATCCCAGCAAATGACTGAAACCAGTGGGTGTATCACTACAGTCCGTTCCTTTGCCTTGTCCTGTGCAAGAAGCACTCTGGATCAGCCTTGTGGAAGTTTCTTAGAGCTGCACAGCAGTTTGAAACTCTTGCTACCAAATCCTTCTTCCTTCCCCTTCTTTATAACCCTTCCTATTGTATTAATTGTGCTTTAACAGTATCTTTGTGAAAAACTCATGGTCTATGCTTGGTGTGTACTAGCTGAACTACTGATAATCTCCATGGGGATTTCTAAAGGGATGAATATGCAGGGATAGGTCTCTTTTTTGTCATATTTCTTTTTTTTTTTTTTTGTGATAAGCGGGCCTCCCACTGCTGTGGCCTCACCCGTTGCGGAGCACAGGCTCCGGACGCGCAGGCTCAGCGGCCTTGGCTCACGGGCCCAGCTGCTCCGCGGCATGCGGGATCCTCCTGAACCGGGGCACGAACCCGCGTCCCCCGCATCGGCAGGTGGACTCTCAACCACTGCGCCACCAGGGAAGCCCTGTCATATTTCTTAATGGGTTCCATACTGAATGCAGAAGGATAGTATTAGTGCAGCCACCTTAAATCTGTAACATCCAGTGCAATGCTGTGCATAGTAAACAATCAAAATTGAGTTAATATATAAGTTCAAATCTGTCATTCCCTTAAAGGTTTATGTTCGTATAAAATTCATGGAACAGTTTTACAACTTCCAATACTAGAGGTTTAATCTCCATTAACAGATATTTATGTTTTTCAGGCAGAAGACTATTCCATTATTTCTCTTCTCACCAATCATTCACAGAAAAGAAGATTTTGCCAGTTGCCGTTTTTTGAAATTCTCATTTAGCTAAGCACGTTGGGAAAACGCTACATTCATTTCCTGAAAGTGCTTTGACTTTTACAGTAAAATAAAATCTGCAATAAAATCTCTTTTCCTAATTAGGTGGTACCTGCTGTAAAAAAGGAAACCATAAAAACATAATACTGTGCACTCTGGAAGACCTTGCCACTGATAGGTCCACTGCTACAACAACTGCTGATCCAGGGATATGTCCCCTAAAAGAGTCTTGTAAGTGTCAGATAAATGCATGAAATCTTCCCTTTACCTATTCCAGCAGACGCATTCTCTTCAGTCCTATTTTTTAATCACATTCTCACTAACATGGAGAGTGCTCTCAAAACTCCTGTGAATTTCTAATCTAGGCCAGGCTTTATAATACACAGCTTTCTTTGTGAGGCTCTGGCTTACAGGTGCAGGCACACAGTGACCAGGTCAGCTTGGACGGTGCACACTGCCCTTCTCCCTCTCCGTGATGTTGGCATCTGATTGGGTCCTCACTCTCCTTTCTGTATCCTCTTTACATTCTATTCCCTCTTCACATCTTTGTTTTTCTCACTAGTAGAGAAAGCCTTACTTCAAGTGGAGCTGGAGTGTTTACTACTCAGATTGATGCATCTCTTGTGAAAATGGGTTTTGCCTTCCTTTCAGGCTTCTGCTTTTAGTTTCAAGGCAATCCCGTGTTTACAACCAGATAAAACAGCCTGTCATCAAATTCCAGGGCAGAATGGTTAAGGTGGTTGAGATTTCCAAGGCACTGACATGATCATGGAGAGGGATTTTCTAATATTATTGGAATCATTATGTGAACTTATTGTTTGTAACATATGGTACATTAATAGCTTTAAATAAAGAAGACAATGGAGTTGGGAGATTTGGAGGAGGGACCAGGCATCCCTCACATGGATTTGACCATTACGTTGATGGTGACTCAGCATAACCTGAGCTAACTCAGCATGATCCAAGCTGACTCAACACACTCTGTGCAGACTCAGCATAGCCTGAGCAAATTTAGCATAGTCTGAGGTGATTTATTATAATCCAACCTGATTTAGCATAGCCTGTGACTCATGTCCAATAATCAGACAAAAGTTGAACTATAACTAGGCAGTGCTGTTTTCAATTTTTACCTAGCTATCTGTTGCTTTAAGCATTCCACTCTAGTTATAAATCTGAGGTTTGAGAATATTCCTAATTAGAGACAAACATTCCTAGGGACTAAATGTAAAACTTTTATTAAGATGAAATGTGAAAAGAATTATCATTATGCATGTGGTTGCAGAACTCTCACTTTTGGGGGCAATAAAGTGAGACGGAACCTCAATAAGTCATCCAGACCAGCTCCATTTCATAGATAAGACAAATGAGTCTGAAACAGGGTGATTATCCAGGCAGCACACATTTAGAACCAGGTCTCTTGCTTCTCAGGGCAGGGAATTTTATCATATACTTTTCTGATTTTCACTTTATTACTCAAAATAGGAAATGAAATAAATTCGTGTTAATGAAGTTAGGTCTATCTCATTTAATTCTTATAATAATCTTGAAAAAGAGAAAATATTATTACCATATTATGAATTAGGACTCTAAGTCTCCAGATGAAATAAAGAGGCCAAAGTCACATATTTATGAAATGCTTTCAGACACTCCATATTCGTACAATCTAGCCCTTTCTAGAAAGGAATACATGTCACTTTGGGGATAGAAATCTATGGAATCTTAATTTCACCAAAATAGTTTTCTCAGGTTGTTTACATCACCTCATAGCAGAAACTGGGCTTGTGTGAAGTTTGGCAGATGAGCCAATTTCAGAGAAATCCTTGAGAAGTAAAAGCAATTATTCCACTAAGAAAAACAAATTTTTCTTTCTCTAACTTTAAAAAAGGTAAGTTTTTTAAAAAGTTATTTGATAACTTTAATATTTTAATTAAATGTTCTATTATATTGAAGATTACTACATTTGTAGCATTAAGTTCAAATGTTTAATTGCATTTTTCTATCATTAAACAGAATTAAAAAAATTTAAAACAGCCATATTCCCACTTCTACATATCTTTGTTTTATATATATATAAAACACTGTTTATATGTACATAATTACACACACATATATGTGTAATTATGTACATACAATTTTGTATTCAGATTTTTATTTAATACTATAGAAGCATTTTTCTTGCAGTATATGGTGTTCACAATTGCTATTTTAATTGTCTGCATGTGCCGTCATTACTAGTAGTTAGGTTTTTTTTAGTTTTACTATTTTTAAAATGCTATGGAAATTTTTAGATAGGTACCTTTCTCCATTTAGATTATTTCTCCAGCATGATTGCCCTGAAGAGGGATGACTTATCACAAGTGTTAACATTTTTTTCTCCTCTTGGCAAATATGACCAACTATCTTATTGCTTCTTAAAAAGGTTTCATGCCACCCATGTTCAGTCCCAACCAGTTTCATTGCATCTTTACCAACATTGAGGTGTGTTCCTAAAACGGATTAATGAATTTGACCAAAATGTTGCTACATGGCAGTCTTTGTTTACAAGTGTTGAAATGTGTCCTTATATTTGCTACCAAGTTCTACTTGTCTTTTGTACATTTTCTGTTAATTTATTTCTCTTCTTCATTTACATATTGGTTGCTTACTATGTTCTCTTTATAGAGGGCACTACATAGAATATGATACATGCATTCACTCTTGTATTATCTGCAAAGGTATTTCCCAATCTGTTTTCTTTTATATGTAAAAGTTTTAGGTGATTCTTTTCAGTGATGCTTCCCACCCCAACACTGAAGTTCATTTTCTGATTTTCTTCTGACAGCTTGGTACAATTATCTCCTAATTCTATAAAATTTCACTTAAATTGTTGTTTTAGTCTCAAAAATCTTATTTTTCTTTACTTCATAAGTTCTACAAGCTAATTTGCAAAGAAACACAGACCATAAAGCATATTAAACCAGCAACATGGTAGGTACCTATTAAGATCTATTTTGCTATCTCCACGTAATTTGGGTTAATTCTTTCTGCAATGTGTCTCATTTTCTTCCAGTAAATAAATGAACAGAAATAAAAAGTTATTCTCTTTGAGACCCAGATGGAAAATGGCTGAGGTTCAGATTAAATGTCCACCAGCAGTATGCCCAGCCAGTGAGATAAGTTCTAAAGCAGAGCATGAAAGAGACGGTAGACAGAAAAAATAAAAATTGCGAAGCTTACAAAAATCAATAGCATGTTAGAGTCTGTGGGAGAAACAGTAGAAACTACTTTTAGGCAAACTATTGGAAAGCTGTGTCTGAGGGAAAATTAGCCTTACTTTGCAGAGCTAAGTGACTTGGAGGTATTCATCTAATATTTCTTTATTTAGGGGAGGCCTAAGTTAGCAAAGTTGAGTGGGGAATTAAGGCTTGCTCTACCACATATCCATTATCCACTAAGCTCTGTCTGAGACGTCCTCTCCTGTGTTTTCAGGCTAATCCATTTTTTTCCCTTGAAAAACACAGCTCAATAGACAAGTAGTTCAAGAAGCTCTCACTGTTTAAACTCATTCAACTATAGTGATTTCTTGATGTGGTGATAGTTGTCACATACATCAATATGCATATACCTGATATTTGTTAGTGGGCTCGTATTCTAATTATCTCTTTCTAGGGAAAAACATAATGACAAACCACTGAAATTATATTGCAAACAACCAAAATAATATTTCTTCAGACTATGTTACCGTTCAGAGTTGACCAATGGTGAGCGTGTTAACTTTGGTCCTGATTTCTTTTAGAATATTTAATATCATTTTCAACTCAGGAGGAATACGTGATTTTTTTAAAAAAGGAACGACTGTTCCACCATTAATGCTGTTAAATATGGAATCTGTCCTTTCTCCAGATCTTATGTTGAATTTAAGATTCCCATTCATTCAGTTGCAAAAATATTGCTTGTCTATTGACTCTACAGCAGGGGTAACTATGGCCTGCCACTAATGTTTGTACATCTAATTTTATGGGAGATCAGTCACAACCACTCATTTACTTATTGTCTATGGCTATTTCCACAGTAGGACATCAGAACTGAGTTTTTGTAAGAGATCTTATGGTCAGCAAAGCTAAAATATTTATTATCCGGACCTATACAAAATAAATGTCTACTGACCCCTGCTCTAGAGGAATGTGGAAATTGATGAAAGGATAAATACGGTTCCTGACCTCATTAGAATAGAAGCAGATATTAAACAAATAACCACAGGATAAGTATGATTACAGTAAGAGCTATGTAAGAAACCTCAAGTATATATTCTTGTTTATGTAGGTTCTCAGATGATAAATTTATGGACAAATGAGAAGTATATTCACAAGGTACAATATATGAAAAAGCGTTTTGTAAAAATCATGTACGAGGGCTTCCCTGGTGGCGCAGTGGTTGAGAGGCCGCCTGCCAATGCAGGGGACGCGGGTTCGTGCCCCGGTCCGGGAAGATCCCACATGCCGCGGAGCGGCTGGGCCCGTGAGCCATGGCTGCAGAGCCTGCGCGTCCGGAGGCTGTGCTCCGCAACGGGAGAGGCCACTACAGAAAAAATAATACCTTTTGCTAGTTTAAATGCTTATATCCTGGAGTATATGATAAACAGAAGGAATGGATGGCTATCATAGATTTTCTTTTATTAATAATTTTTGTATTCATAGGGTAATTTCCAAAATAGGTGCTTAAGGAATCTATGGATTATTGAAATTTCATTTTTTAACATCTATATAGATATATATTCACATAATTACAGATTTTTTTCAGTTATCCAAAGTTATTTATGTATCCCAATTATTTTCTTATAAAGTTTTCTTAAATGGCTTATAATAAAAGATAAACACAAGTAATAATGCAATAGAAATAGAACATCAGAACAAAGGAAAATGAGCATACAAATGCCAGCCATGGTATTCGACATAATTTTAAATTTGACTCTGAGTTTCTTCAAAATTATTACAAAAAGGGAAACCTAACTTGTTATAGAGTTCTCAATTTGGAAGAGAAAAAGCAAATCAAACCTTAGGGAAATATAAAACTTCCCTAACGTAAAGCATTTTTAAACATTATTTCCTCCCTGGTGAAAATAGTCTAAAACTTTAATATATAATTGATCATTATCTTCCTTTAATATAGAAAAATAGAATATTTGGGGGGCATATTTGTGTGCATGATGTTTACAAAAATATTCTTCTACATATTTATATTAGACTTCTCATTTGTCCAAAAATTTACAGTCTGAAAACCTACGTAAATAAGAATTTACACTTGAAGTTTGCTACATAGCTCTTATTTCAATCATACTTGTTCCTGTGATTATTTGTTTACTATCTGCCTCTAGTCTAATGAGAGCAGTACACACACATACACACACACACCTTACACTGTCTGTCCACACTGAAGAAAGCAGTTCTTATGTTTGTCAATAACAGCAAGGTACAGGAAGATCCCTGAAGTAACTGGTAAACTATTCTTCGGTGTCTTTGTACAAATGTTTACTAATTTTAACATTTTTGTGGATCCAAAACTCAGATCATGGGCAGCCTATTTTTTCAGTGTTTAGATTCTCCAAGATTTCAATGCTTGGAGTCTGTAAAAAGGGGAATTCTCTGGTGACTATAGCTTTGGAAAGATCACTTTCTCTCGCATCTTTTTTTTAGTCCAGAAAAGAATTGCTTCCGGCAATCTGATTTCCTTTTTCATTAAAACTAGTATCACGAAATTCTGCCACTGGTTTTCAGTGAGTATCTGTAGAGGGCTTAGTTGCCATGTTTCAGATGAAATCTGTCAGAGAATCCGTCATGTTTTCTGATTCTTTGTCCATTCTACGTAAAAAGAAAAAAGCTCTGGGACAATTTTTTCAGAGAAAATGTCTCTTAAAAATACATAGGCGCTCCCTCCCGTCCATATTGAAGATACTCAATTTGTAAATTTTTTTCTTACTTTTTAACTGTGTTCTTTCTTTCAGTGCACTGAAATTTCTGCTTAAACCTAAAAGGGACCCTAAACAATCTCAAGCCTCTCTTGTTTGAATCAAATACACCTGTACAATTACCGGCCACCCTTGTGGCCTAGCCGGCACTTTGCTGTTGCAGGGAGGAGGGGAGTTGCTGCCGGGCTTGAATGCAGAGGAGGAGCTTGGGGGTAATTAACGCCTCCAAAAGGAAGTTAGTCAACACCAGGGAAAATTCTGCAAGCAATACCCTTCTGCGGCCTCAAAGAAGAGCTCTAGATTAGGAAAAAAGGAGAGAGGCTGGGCCAAGGGAGTGGACCTGTTTGTCACTGTGCTCCTTTCCTTTTCCTCACCTAAGGTTCAAGGAGAGAATTTAGGAAATAAATGCACAAGGAGCTCTAACTGTGTTGCTCACTGGAGAATGTAATGAGGGAGAAAATTGAGTCTTCATAGCTGGTAGGAAAAAGAGACTTAGGGATCAAGCTGCCTTTGTTTGGAAAATGCCTTGATTAGACCACTTGGGTAAATGAGTCCCTGGGGTATGGGCCCGACCTCGTATCAGGAAGTCAGAGGCGGGAGGATGGAGAGGAGGAGCAGCACAAGGAAAACGATGACCTGCTGTGTCCTGTGACACGCTCTGACCTTTACCCCCCAAATCTATGGTAAAGTTATTAAGTTTACAAAATGCTTGGTATGGGGAGGGGCAGTGTACTGATAAACGGGAATAAGCTTTACATAAGGGGCAGGATGAGATACAACAGAAAGCATGCATATTGAAAATGGGATGGAAATTGAGGGGAACCTTTGAAATATAGTTTATATAAATTAGCACAATTTTTTAGAAGGAAGAAGATTTTAGAGCTTTGCCAAACTGTGAAATTGGGGGATGTGAGGCAGTCCTACTGACATTTAATGAACTGAGAAGACCCCGTATTATATCTGGATTAAGTCTAATTAGCAAGTATGTAATACTAGAAAAATTTCTAGGAAAAATATTTTTTTAAACTCTGATGGCACTGACACATCAGTTTTCTGAAAAGAAGGCTATTGGCTCATTAATTCATTGAGTCCACGAGTATTTATTGAGCATCTACTATGTGTCAGTATTGCTCTAGGTGCTAGGGATACAGCTGAGGATGCAGACAACGGAACTGAACAACAGTTTAAAAGTTATAAAGGCAGACCTCATTTTATTGCACTTTACTGTGCTTTATAGACGTTACATTTTCTTTTTTTCTTCCAGCAGCATTTGCTCTCTTTGTGTCTGTGTCATACTTTGGTACTCTCCCAATATTTCAAACATTTTCATTATTATATTTGTTGTTGTCATCTGTGATCAGTAACCTTTGATATTACAAGGCAGATCTCAGAGATAGTGCAGGTTCAATTCCACACCATGACAATAAAGCAAATATCTCAATAAAGCAAGTCACACAAATGTTTTGGTTTCTCAGTGCAAGAGTAACAAAAAGACTATGACTTGCTGAAGGCTTAGATAATGGTTAGCATTTTTTAGCAGTAAAATATTTTAAATTAAGATATTTACATTAGTTTTTAGACACAATATTGCACACTTAATAGACTACAGTATAGTGTAAACATGACTTTTCTATGCACTGAGAAACCAAAAATTCACGTGACACATTTTGAGATATTCACTTTACTAAGGTGGTTTGGAACTGAAAGCACAATATCTCTCAGGTCTGCCTTAGATATTTATGTTTTCAGCAGATGAGAAGTTCAGAGAACAAATGTCATTGGTTGTCTTGTTTTGTACTTCAGAAATGTTAGAGAAAAGATTTTGTACCTTTGACACTATATTCTAACACCAGTTCTCTGACATCAGCTGAATGTCCTACAATTCATTTAAATTCTGACATTACCCAGAAAAAACGAAGACCCCACAAATTGAGGGCATAGTCCTTCACAAGACTGTTACTACTTCAGACACCAGATGCAAGTGCGGTCCCCAGGTCTCCTAGTCTCCTAGGGCTGCTCTAACAAAAACCATAGACTGAATGGCTGAAAGAGAAAAAAATATCTTCTCACAGTTCTAGAGGCTGGAAAGTCAGAGATAAATGTGCCAGCTGATTTGGTTACTATTAAGAGCTCTCCTTCTGGCCACCTTCTCACTATGTGTACACATGGTAGGGGGAGAGAGAGAAACAAAGAAAGAGCACACAGGAGACTGCAATGATTTTTGTAGCTCTGGGCCAGAAACCAGGGACAAAGATCAAATATACTTCATTATATCGCAGATACAATGTTAAAATTCATCACCCCCTGGCCACAGAGCCCAACCAGCAGGAGGTGAGCTGATCTAAACTGAGCCCATTGGCAGCTTTGCCCCTGGGGAGGCAGGTAGGTAAGAAGGATCCAGTGAGGCCTTCAAGCCTTTCCTTTAGAGGCTGCTTCACCTCTCTAGACGCACACCTGAAGGGAGACCCCTTGACTCTCACTCTGCCCCCAATCTTTGTTATTAGTATCTTATTGGGACCATGGAGAAGAGGCTATAAATTCAGCTGATTTCTCTGTTTCTGAGGCTGGTCCTCACCTGGCCTCCTTGAAGGTGTCTGTCTTTCCTTAGATTACAGGCAATTTGACTGTTCTGCAATCTCAGCTCTCTAATGGCTTCAAGAGAAGTTAGATTTTTATTGTTTATTCATCTGTGGTTGACCTTCCCATTTGTAGTTTACAAAGCTTGTTCACATTTTCTTTCATTTGATTCTAACAATGACCCTGTAAGACTGACAGAGTAGGGCTTACTAGTGCTGAGTTTTTCTCGTTACTCTAAAGGTCATGCTCTTTCTGGCATATTATATACCTCTCAGAGACCCTACACGGGTCGTACATGTTGCTGTCCCTCATATTAGGCTCCTTATGACCCAGTGTTCATTAGCAAAAGATAAAAGGAATCACTCAAAGGATGAATAGAAAGCCCAGAAAGTACGTATGAGATGTTTCTTTACCCCCAAATGGTACCTTATTTTGCTCCATGTCCAATATTAGTAACCAGACACTTTTATGTGGATATGCTTTTCCCGATCCAAGTACTAAACCAGAGTTCCTCAAACCTCAGAATGCAGAAGAAGTACCTGAGGAACTCTTAAAAGTGCAAATTCTAGAAACCATCACCAGATTTTCTGATTCACTGGGAGGGAGAGTGTTAAGAATATATATTTGAGAAAGTGATGCTTGAGATGAACCCTGAAAGATAACTATGAGTGTTGACTACATAAAGGGAGTGGCATAAGAAAAAGCATGCTGGTAGGAAAAAAAGTATGTTCCAGGACAACATGAAAAGATGAAGAATGTAATGTTTACAAAACTGACAACTGCTCATTTTGACTAGAAATCCATGAGCAGAGGCAAGAGAGTAGCACCAGTAAAGACCAACAAAGGAATTAGGGCGGTATTAAGCATAGCCTTTCGGACAAGATAACAGTGTGATCTTTAACTAAGAGCCAGAAATATCACTGAAATATTTAAGCAGAGAAATAACATAATCATAGTTTTATTTTTAAAAACTCCCTCATCTCTGTCCCACAATTATAAGTATTACAAATACTTCATGTTGATTATTTAATAGTTTAAGCAAACTTGTTAAATTTCAAGTTACTGTAAGTGACAAAAAGAAGTAGGAAATCTGAATAGTTCTATTAAAGACTTGAATATATTGTTTAAAAATACTTCCCGTAAAGAAAACTCCAGGCCCACGTGGCTTTCCTGAAGAATTCTTCCATATATATTAGAAAGTAATATCACAGAATATCACACAATAACAATGGCACAAACTTTTCCACTGAACAGAAAAAAATGAACAATTTTTAATTATCTTATGAGACCAGCATAACTGTAATTCAAGAATTTAGAAAAGATATCTTAATAAAGGCAAATTACTGACCACTCTATCTCATAAAAACCTTTAATTATTACCAACAGAATCTAGCAGTATTTTTTTTGGCCACACTGCACAGTGTGCAAAACTTCCCCAACCAGGGATCAAACCCATGCCCCCTTCAGTGGAAGCACAGAGTCTTAACCCCTGGACCACCAGGGAAGTCCTAGCAGTATTAAAAGGATAAGATATCATGATCAAGTGGGGTTTACTTTAAGTATGTAAAGGTCACTAAAGATTATAAAAACCAAGCAATGTATGTTAAACAAATGTACACAGTAAGGAAAAAAACCTGAGTATCCTGATTGATTCAGAAAACACATTTGACAAAATTTACCACCCATTCATGATAAAGCCTTTAATAAACTTGCAATAGAAAAATATCCTTAATTTAATAAAACTATCCATAAAAATCTTCAGTGAGCAACATAATCAGTGGCGAACATAAAAAATTTTTTCCTGAGGTCAGGAATGAGACAAGAATACCCACTACCACCACTTCTACTTAACGTTATACTGAAGATCATAGTGCAATAAGGCAAAAAAATAAAACAGCAGGTATTATTTTGGAAAGGAAGAAATGCATATGTAACTATTCACAGATGACAGAGTACTTGAGAAATTCAAAAGAATATACAGACACAATATTAGAACAAATGAATTTATCAAGGTTACAGGATATAAGTCAATATAAAAACTCAATTGTATTTCTATATGCCAGCCACAAAGGAAACTATAAAAAGAAACCAGGAATGACAACACTAAAAAATCAAATATTTCTTGATTTCTCTGAGTTAACTATTAGTGTACAGAAATGCAACAAATTTCTGTATATTAATATTGTACCCTGCAAATTTATTGAATTTATGTATTAGTTCTAATAGCCTTCAGGTGGAGTCTTTAAGGTTTTCTCTATAACGAATCATGTTATTTGCAAATAGTGACAGTTTTACATCTTCCCTTCCAATTTGGATGCCATGTATTTATTTTTCTTGTCTGACTGTTGTGACTAGGACTTCCAATACTAGTTAAACAATCTCATTTACAATCAAATCCAAAAATATAAAATAAAATACCTGGGGATAAATTTAACCAAGGAGGTGAAAACCCGTATTCTGAAAACTATAAGACACTGATGAAGAAAACTGAAGCTGATACCATTAAATGCAAAGATATCTGTGTTTATGGATTGGAGGAATTAATGTTGTTAAAATGTCCATACAACCCAAAGCAATCAACAGATTTAATGCAATCCTTATCAAAATACCCATGACATTTTTCACAGAACTAGAATAAATAATCTTATACAGAACTAGAATAAATAATCCTTTTGTGGAACCACAAAAGACCCCAAACAGCCAAAACATCTTCTTGAGAAAGAAGAACAAAGCCGGAGCTATCACACTCCCTGATTTCAAACTATACTACAATGCTACAGTATGGTACTGGCACAAAAACAGACACATGGATCAATGAAACAGAATGGAAAACCCAGAAATAAACCCATGCATATACGGTCAATTAATCTATGGCAAAGGAGGCAAGAATATATAATGGGGAAAGGACAGTCTCTTCAATAAGCAGTGTTGGGAAAGCTGGACAGCTGCATGTAAAAGACTGAAACTAGAACATTTTCTCACACTATATACAAAAATAAACTCAAAATGGATTAAAGACATAAATGAAAGAACTGAAACCATAAAACCATGAAACTCCTAGAAGAAAACTTAGTATGCTCTTTGATGACGGTCTTAGCAATATTTTTTTTTGGATCTGTCTCTTCAGGCAAGGGAAACAAAAGCAATAATAAACAAATGAGATCTAATCAAACTTAACACCTTTTGTACAGCAAAGGAAACTATCAACAAGATGAAAAGGCAACCTACTGATTGGGAGAAGTTATTTGCAAATGATATGTCTGGCAAGGGGTTAATATCCAAAATATATAAAGAACTCATACAACTCTAAAAAAAGTGATTTAAAAATGGGCAGAGGAACTGAATAAGCATTTTTCCAAAGAAGACATGTGGATGGCCAACAGGCACAGGAAAAGAAACTCAACATCACTGATCACCAGGGAAATGCAAGTCAGGACCACAATGAGATATCATCTCACACCTGTTCAGAAATCATCAGAAAAACCAAGAAATAACAACAGTTGTGGAGAAAAGAGAACCCTCATGAACTGTTGGTGGAAATGTAAGTTGGTGCAGCCACTATGGAAAACAGTATGGAGGTTTCTCAAAAAATTAAAAATAGAACTACTATATTATTTAAATTCCACTCCTGGGTATTTATCTGAAGAAAATGAAAACACTAATTTGAAAAGATATATGCATCCCAATATTCATAGAAGCAATATTTATAATAGCCAAGATATGGAAGCAACCTAACTGTCCATCAACAGATGAATGGATAAAAAAGATGTGTCATATATAAATATAGTGGAACATTACTCACCCATAAAAAAGAATAAAATTTTGCCATATGCAACAACATGGATGGGCCTGGAGGGTATTATGCTTAGTGAAATAAGTCAGGCAGAGAAAGACAAATACTGTATGTTTTCACTTATATGTGGAATCTAAAAAATTAAACAAAGGAACAAATGTAACAAAACAGAAACCGACTCACAGATACAGAGAAAAAACTTATGGTTACTTGTGCTTACCAGAGGGGAGAGGGGCAAAATAGGTGAAGGGGATTAGGAGAAACAAACTACTAGGTATACAATAAATAAGTTACAAGGATGTAATGTACAGTGTAGGAAATATAGTCAATATTTTAAAATAACTTTCTATAAAGTATAATCTATAAAAATACCAACTTACTATGTTGTTTACCTGAAGCTAATATAATATGGTAAGTCAACTACACTTCAGTTTACAAAATCAAATATTTAGGAATAAATCCAGCAAAGGATGTGCAAGACATCTTTAACATGGCAAAACACTGCTGAGAAAAATTAAAGTATAAGTAACTAAATGAAAGATTATACCATATTCTTGTAGTGAAAGAGTCAATACTACTTTTCCAGAAACTACTTAATAGATTCAGTGCAATCCCCATAAAAATTCCAGTGTTTTTTCTAAAGAAATTGATTGACTGATTCTAAAATTTATATAGAATGCAAAGTTACAAAAATAGTCCTGCAATACTGAAGAAGGATTAACAGATGGAATATGAATAGTACCAAAATATCAAGAATCAGACTTATTATAAAGCATGGTGATTAAGACAATGTAGTATTGGATCCAAGACAGATAAGCTGACTATAGAAATGACCCCCACATATAGGCTGATCTGATTTACGAAAAAGGTAACATTTCAATGCAGTGGTGGAAAGTCTGTCTTTTCAATAATTGCTGTTGAATAATTTGATATCCATATGTAAAACAAATTTATCTTGATCCCTTCCTCACATCAAACATAAAAATCAATTCTTAGATAGACCTAAGTGTAATAGGTAAAACAACAAAGCATTTAGAGGAAAAAGAAAAATGTGACTTTGGAGTAGGCCCATATTTCTTTTAAAAAACATTAAATATTTACCATAAATTTTACAAAATGGTACATTGGACTATATTAAAATTTAGAAATTTTGTTTCTAGAAAGTCACCATTAAGAGACTGAAAAGGCAATGCACAGAGTGGGAGCAGATATTTGCAATACATATGTCTGACAAAGAATGCATACTCATAAAGAACTCCTCCAAATCAATAAGGAAAGGCAGTCAACCCAATAGAAAAATGAGAAGTTCACAAAAAGATATTCAGGCATCCAATAACCATATGAAAATGTGCTCAACTTCATTAGTTTTCAGGGAAATGCAAATTTAAATCACAATGAGATTCAACTCCGCATCCTCAAGAATTTTAAAAAAGGTTTAAAAAAAAGACTGACCATATACAGTGCTGACAAATACTTGCAGCAACTGTAGCTCTCATTTATATACTGCTTGTTAGTGTAAATTGGTACAAAAGTTTGGTAAATTACTTGGAAGTATATAGTAAAAATGAACAAATGCATTATCTAGTTCGCTTTTAGGTACTTATGCAATAGCAAGGCATACACATGTTCATGAAAAGTTGTCAATAAAAATGTTGATGGGAGCACAATTGTGTGATAGACCTAAATTGGAAACTAACCAAATGCCCACCACATAAATGGATATTTATAGGTTAATATGTGTATATTAGTATATTCACACAATAACAGACTATACAACAACTACACACAACGACATGGATTAATTTTACAACCATAATTCTCAGTGAAAAAAGGAAAAAATCCCAGTGAAGAAAGAATGCTTCTCCAAGAATCCATTTATATAAAGCACAGACAAAACTATATATGCTGGTGGATGTCACAAAAGTACTTGCTCTTGGTGGCGGCTGGCTGGTGACTGGAAGAGAGAACAGGGCAAACTTCTGTGGGCCAGGAATGTTCTCTTTCTTGACTTGGTAATGACTATGTGGGTGTTTTTGGTTTATGAAAATTTATGAAATGGCACACATAATATGTGAACTTCTGTGCATGTATGGTACACTTTAATAAAAAGTTAAAAAAAATAAAGCTCACCGTAGCTGTACACGAAGAGTTCACTTGAGAGAAGAGTAGAATTGGGAAGATCAGTTAGGAGGCCATAGTCCTGGCAAGAGATGATAGTAGTCCTGTTGGAAGAAGAAATTATAGGCACCTACTACATACAAAACCCTAACTTACTCCAATGCTAAAATTTACTATCCCTACGATTATACTAATACCCCTGACTTGATTATCAAAAAATAATATAATTTGAATTAACGCTACAACCCATAGCCTGCCAATTAGCCTCACAAGGCTTCTTCTTAACCAGTTTAATGATAATAGCCTTAATTTCTCATTAATATTCTTTTCCGACTCCCTATCTGCACCACTACTGATCTTGACAATATGACTCCTACTTCTGATATTAAT
Organism: Platanista minor; assembly: GCA_004363435.1. Taxonomy (NCBI): domain Eukaryota; kingdom Metazoa; phylum Chordata; class Mammalia; order Artiodactyla; family Platanistidae; genus Platanista; species Platanista minor. The sequence goes on from RJWK010046880.1 coordinate 17,197, forward strand.
AGCCAGTCAGTCTCACCTGCTCAAAGAATCGCTGACCCGAAAAATACTATATATACATCACTAATCATATTACAAATATTTTTTATCATAACATTTACCACCACAGAACTAATTCTATTCTACATTATATTCGAGACCACACTAGTTCCTACACCCATCGTCATTACTCGATGAGGTAACCAAACAGAACGCCTCAGTGCAGGGCTCTATTTTCTGTTCTATACACTAATCAGATCACACCCGCTGCTAGTGGCATTAGTATATATGCAAAACACCACA
>RJWK010046881.1:0-17475 GCA_004363435.1 Platanista minor
TTTTTTTTTTTTTTTGCGGTACGCAGGCCTCTCACTGTTGTGACCTCTCCTGTTGCGGAGTGCAGGCCCAGCGGCCGTGGCTCACGGGCCCAGCCTCTCCGCGGCATGTGGGATCTTCCCGGCCTGGGGCACGAACCCGTGTCCCCTGCATCGGCAGGCGGACTCTCAACCACTGCGCCACCAGGGAAGCCCAAACTCATTTTTAAAAGTATGTTTATGCATATTCTTGGCTATTTCTTTGAAAGAATATATCCAGCCTCAACTGTGGAAGAGATAAAAACATAAGGAGAAGCAAAGGGACACAGCCATAACACAGAGAACAGAGCTTCTCTATGAACATCCAATAGGTTGCAGCAGCCACAAAGGAAAACATTTGTGACTTCACATAGACCACTGATCTCATCTAGTTGAAGCAGTTAATTTTTCATGCATTTGTTACTTAAGAAAACATACAACCACTTAAATCAGTTACTTTTTTATTGTTAAAAAATAAAACTGGGCTTTATCTCAACAGTGAGAGGCCCGCGTACCACAAAAATAAATAATAAATAAATAAATAAATAAATAAATAAATAAAACTGAATGATGTTAGTACATATAACTAATTAATAGTGTCAGGTTAAATTGTGACCCTACTTCTGTCTTATATCAGAGTCATAGATTAAAAACAAACAAACAAACAAAGACCAGGTGTTAAATTTTGAAACTAATAAAAACTTCTATAACTGTGGTGTCAAATCATTTCAACTTCTCCTACTTTTAGATTTTTACCCCCTTTTGTTTTAAGCATCCATATATGGTGCACCCTATCAAACACAGAGGAGAAAGAAAAAAATGTTTTTTCCTACACTAAATAAATTAAAAAGATATATTTTTCAGGGACAGGGCTTAAGAAAAATTCTTGTTGCAGATGATGATGGTGATGATAACGATTATTTACATCTTTACTGGAGTATAATTGCTTTACAATGTTGTATTAGTTTCTGCTGTATAACAAAATGAATCAGCTATATGTATACATATATCCCCATATACCCTCCCTCTTGCATCTCCCTCCCACCCTCCCTCTCCCACTCCTCTAAGTGGTCACAAAGCACCGTAAGCTGCAGATTATTGTCAAACACACTTTATTCCAAAATAACATATGAAGTGAAATTAAAAAAAAAACAAACCTCCTCACGGGTTGACTTGAAGGGGGAATAAATAGGTTAGAATAGAGCTGTCCCAACACATATGCTATGTTTTGGGTGGGAGAGATAGCCTTGATCTTATTTTGGGGAGATTTGTGTATTGACTGTTTTCAATATGGCATGTAATATGTGTTCATGTTTGTGCATGTGTGTACATGTGTCTTCGGTATGAACAAAAGGGTAGGTATGAGGTCAGTCTGTGACTCCAAAGGCCAGCGTAGAGTTGGTCAGTCTTGGAAACCAGACAGACAAAGGAGAAAAGTCAGATGAGCAGGAGAGAGGAATTGGCATGGGGCATTAAAGCAGGAATTCTGGATGGGACTTGCTGCCGATCTCATCTCATCATAAAGTTGCTTATTAGAGAAGAATCATTCAGAGCCTGAGGCTGCACTGGACCTGCAGGTAGGAGTTATGGTGTTCTGATCTCCCAAATCAGATGCATAAAAGGGACACATAGCTAAAGGAACACTATAGTGAATCAGTACTTTGGCACCTTTGACTTTGTTCACTGCCTGTCTGAACCATTGATTTTTGCTTCCCTGAAGCACCAATGATTTCCCAGCCCTAACAAAAACAGTGTGATTGCTTGGTCTAATATACTCTAGACCCCCAACCAGGAAAAATTCACAGGATCTCTGCATTAACAGAATGCCACAGATTGAGGCAAAATTTTTATTTAACCCATAATTTATAACTTGTTCCATTTTGTCTTTCTGAGCATAAACTTGAATTAAAAAATGGCAAAATCTATAGGATTTAGAGCAGTTCTACAAATTGCAGTGGGTTTCCTTCTGGTTGAGCTGTACTTCAGCTAATCTCTGATATCCTTTGTACTCAGATAATTCTATATTTCTACGCAGAAATCTATTTAGTTGTAGAAAATGGATTAAGTTATTTCAGTATTTTCCTTGCAGCGCGCAAATTTAATGAGTCTAGAAGTAAGGAAATTTTTTTTTTTCGTATTTTAAAGTTTCCAAAACTTCAGTACTTTTTATTTATTCCCTTTATTTGCTCATTTGTTCACTAATTTAACAGATATTTTTAACCTATATACATTACTCTAGGTACTGGGGGTTCCAAAGTGAGTAAGGTATAATAGCTAACCCCTAAGAACCTACAGGATTAAATCACCTGAGACTTATGAGTTAGGTTTACAGATGAAGCAAAATAACAGCAATAGCAACAACAGAACAACAACAATTGACTTTATCAGGGTATTACTTGGATTTTAATCTGGATAATATTTCTTAAAATGTTTCCTTTTAAACCAGCATTCTGAGTTTATTGCTCTTTTTTCTTGTTGGTTAAAATAGTCACTTAAACAAAGCGAATCTTGAATGCATATGGGTTGACTTGATTTGTCAGCATTCCAAACATTTGAAAATATTTTCACGTATTTTTACTGTTAGAGAAGTGATACCCTGTGGCAAGGGCTGCAGGAACATTGGAGCAGGAAGGATTGTCAAAAATAGCCCCACAATAAGGTTTAAAAGTGCTTTCTCCGACTGATGATTTTTTGCTAGTAAGTGATGAGTCATTGATAAAAGTCAACTCCTCATACACCATCTCATTAGTCCAAAAATCATTAACTCTTCAGTCATAGGATTTCAGAACAGTTCCAGGAATGATGTGAGTAGCCTATTAATCCTGTTATATGACCACATTGGAGTTTCATAAAATTTACTCAACATGTCTTCAACATTGCTTGAGGAAAGATTCTACTAAAACTTTTTTTGTTTGCTTGGAAATTTGAATATAATCTTGGAAGGAATAATACATGTAATCATGACTACTAATGTACGTTAGGAATAAGGGCAAAGAAGTAGAGGTTGTATATATATATAAAGGAAACATATTTAACATCTATCACACGAATAAGTCCAGGTAGTCTGAAGGAGAATGTATTTATATACATCTTAATAAACAGATCATCATTAATGATACTTTAAAAATAGACTAGATTTGCATTAAAGTTCGATTTAGGAGAGCATACAAAAGTGTATCACATAGGAATTTATATTAAAAGAAACAGCATATTGTCACAAATATCATTTCAAACTAAAATTTTATAGACTTTTTTTTGCCCTCAAATTGGATTTTATTTCTATAATGTCATAAAACAAAGATAAGGAGAAATTGTTCTCATAATACACGTTGTCCTTAGAAGAAGCTTTACAGAGTTATAGTCACCAAGTGGTAGGGAGACACAAAGTTAGACCAGCAGACTTAACGGAAGAGAGCAATAGAGCATAGTGATTAAAGGATAGGCTCTGGAGTCATGCTGCCTAGATTCAGACACCAGCTCTTCCACTTTCTAGCTGTGGAACTTTGGGCAAAAAGCGCACCCTCCCTGTGCCTTGGTTTCTTCATCTATATTCCTCATACCCCATTGGTCCATTGTAAAATAAAATGAATTTGTTACTACTCTTACCATTACTACACTGCTACCACTACCACCTTTGCCATGACGACTCCTGTTACTGCTACAAGATAACCAAGAAAGAGCTGAATTTTGTGTAAGTCAGCTAGGCCAGAAGTTGTTGCATGGATGCCATATTTCTAAAACAGTAGAGTACAGAGCCTAATGCAGTTACAGTTTCAGAAACAGTGAAGAGCAGTTGAAGTGGTCAGCCATACCAGAGGCTGTTATTTGTATACTCTAGTTTATATTCTGCCAGGCTACTCTAGACCCAGTGATGTTTTAGTTGTGGTTGGGGGTTAAGTGGTTAACTGACTGGGGGAGAGTAGAAGTATTGAGATCACTGGGTAGTCTGCATCCAGTTCTTATCAAAGGAGCTTGTTTACTGAAAAACTTAGTTTCTTCATCTTTAAGATTAGAATGTTATAAAGGACTCAAAAGTCTGTTGGAGTTTTAATACTGAGAGTTCTTAGGAAGTACATGACCTATTAAAGTCTACATCATTTCTTAGTGGTAGAGTTAGAACTCAAACCCACGTGCAGAAAAAATGTTATAAATGTATTCAAACAATATTAACGTTAATTCACTTTAATGTGAGGATGTCTAAAAACCCAAGTAAGAATATAAAATAACAAACATCTGATAGTCATGAGATGATCAAGAGTCCAGTGGTTTGGATTCTCCCTTAGACTGTATAGTGTTTCAAAGTTGGGGCTCTGAATACAGATGATTGCCTTGACTTCGAAAAAAAATGGAACATCATTTCTGCTGGGTTCAGTAAGTAGCTTCAAAAGGGAAAAGCAAAACACCGTTTCTTAAGGTTTTCACCTTTGTGCGCCTTGCCTTCTAGGGCAGTGGTCCCCAACATTTTTGGTACCAGGGACAGGTTTCATGGAAAACGATTTTTCTACAGACTGGGGCGGGTGGGTATGGTTCAAGCGGTAATGCGAGCGATGGGGAGAGATGGGGAGCAGCAGATGAAGCTTCGTTCACGCGCCTGCTGCTCACCTCCTGCTGTGCCGTTCCCAAGAGGCCACCAGAGAAAGTTTTAGCAGAACCTTACCATTAAGAAGAGGTTGTAGGGCTTCCCTGGTGACGCAGTGGTTGAGAGTCTGCCTGCCAACGCAGGGGACACGGGTTTGTGCCCCGGTCCGGGAAGATCCCACATGCCGCGGAGCGGCTGGGCCTGTGAGCCATGGCCGCTGAGCCTGCGCGTCCGGAGCCTGTGCCCCGCAACGGGAGAGGCCACAACAGCGAGAGGCCCGCATACCGCAAAAAAGAAAGGTGTGCATTTGAATGGAAATTAGCTCAACATATTCGCAGGGTTGACAGAGATAAATTTGGAGTCAGGCTACTAGTCAGGCTACAAGCTTCATAACAGGCATGCCAGTCCAGCTCAAACCTCAACAACTGAGAAATGATTAGGTGAAAAATACCTTTTGAGTAGAATTTAGTATTGTTTCCAATTAGTTGCTGCCTCTCTCTGTGAGAAGATATTTTTCCCACTCTGTTTACAGGAGACTTGACCATGTGTCTTGCTCTGCTCAGTGAGTCTGAGTAAAGTGATATGTATTTGTTTTAGAGCATAAGATTTGAAAGCCCTCACATGGTTCAAGCACAGCCTTTTTTCCCTCTCCCAAGAGAATAGCATGTCCTTGAAGATCCTCCTGTAATGTGGGACCCAAAATGGAGCAAGTCCAAAGCTGACCAGTAACATAAATAAACATGAACAAGGTATAAATCTTTTTATTGAAAGTCATTGAGATTTGGGGATTGTCTGTCATTACAGCATAAGCTAATAAAGACTGGTTAATACATTCTTCCTCCAGCAAAGATACTTTTTACCTGGTTACATTTGAATGTATTATTAATCTTGTAGTGGGCAATGTCTGTGCGAATTTGAATTAACTGTTAAATTTTGCCTAAAATATGTCTGTGTTCTCTAAATCAAAACCATTTGTCGAATAGACAGAATCAGACATGATAATTTTTTTCACCATAGCCAAAGGTTAATTATAAATAGTAATAATAGTTTCTTTGTCATAGTATGGGTCTTAGAAATGGAAAAGCAATTTCATTTTTTTCTTAGGAAAACATGAAGCCTTTATTTTTAAAGTTAAAAATTTTTAAATGCTATGGAACTCATAGTGTTGCTTAGAATGAATTGATATGTGATTTCTGTTTTACCTTCAATGGCTGTTCCATCACTTTTTGAGAAGACAGATTGGCATTCTATATGACCTTTGAACACAAAGGGAAAACATTTTCAGTATGTTGAGTGACAGCTCTAAATGGAATGGCTCAGCAAAAGTAATCCAATTTATTTTCTTTGGAAGTACAAATTATATGAATAACCTCAGTTTCTACAATTATGTTGGCTAATCTATGAATCTGAGTTACTCTTCCCATGTTGCTTCTTCCTTGAATCTGGGGTGTTATTTCAGAGAGACAATTCCAAGGAGTAATGGATTAGTTCTAAACCAGAAAAGCAACCAGGGACTTCAGAAGAAAAGTAAGAGAAATTCAGGACTAGAAAACATGAGTGAACAAAGAATTTGCTGTCACAGGTGCCTTTGAAGATAATTAAGTACCTTCCTGACACCCATCGATGGCATTTATACTATTTTAGAGGAAGATAAAAAGAAAGAGTGAGCTGTTTTAGGTGTAGTTTCAACTTTACGGTTTGACCTTTGGGGATTTTTAGGTCTGTTTCATAGAGGAGGATGAAACATACTGTTTCCTGAAAAAAGAATAAAGCTGTGAGCAACTTGGTTTACCACTAACACTGCCTCTGATCCCAAAACAAAAAGGGTATATTAGTCAGGTTAGGTTAGGTTTACGTCGAAAATCTCTATTTCTTATTCATGCTACTATCGCCTGCAGATCAGAGGGGCTTCTGTTCCACATAGTCACTCAGGGACCCAGATTGTTGAGGGCTCTACTATCTATTTTATAGCTATACTGTCTGGAAGACACGATTTACTAGTTTCTCAGTGTAGCAAGAGGGAAAAAATGCTGGAGAGTCTTTCACTAGCAGTTAAAATACTTTAGTCCAGAAGAGATGCATAACACAAACTACGGGCCAGAGCTAGTCACATGGCCTTGGCTAATTCCAGGGGGTTAGGGAAGTAAAATCTTCCTCCCATTTGCTTAGCAGGACAAGAAAACTAGTTATGAATAAGCTTGACTACTGATGTGTTCAACTACAGAAGTGAACAGAGACCAATCTTAAAAAGGCTACTGGGAGCCTTGCAATGAAAAGACACAAGTTTCAGATAAATATAAAGAAGTATCATACCACTGTAAGTAGAATTTCAGAAAACCTATAAACCAGAATAGAATTTTCCTTTGGAGAATTGTCTTTTCACCTGTATGTTAAAAACTTGTCATCCATTCATTGTTTCATAACTGTTTTGGTCATTATGGTCTTTTAGAAAATAGCAGCCTATAACCATAGTTAACCTTTTAAAACTAGAAGGAATTGTAATAATAACAGTAATAAAAAAGAATAGTTTCCCAATATATGGATTTTGGCAGATAAAGAATAAGGAGCAAGTTGGTGCCAGGGAAGTTTTTACCGAATAAAAGACAGTCGTGAAGGTTGAGAGAGACCAGTTGCATCATGCTGAGTAATTTGTTTTTCTCTTTCTGTTATGAAACCAGACAAGAGCAGAGAGAGGACCATCTGCAAAAATTTCAAAATCTTCTAATTGATCAAGAATGCTAGTTGCATATGCTACTTACAATGGGAAATAGTAGCAGAATGAGTTAGTTTAACTCCTGCTTGCTGGAAAAAGATTAGATCATGGACCTGGGCATCAGTAAATTTTAAAACCTCCCTCAGGTGAGTCTAAGGTAGAATCTTAGCAGTGGAACCACTGCTGTAGGTGAAGCAGGGATCATGACTTATTTTGTGTGCCATTCCATTTCCAGAGTCTAGCATTATCTCTAGCATATAGTAGGTACACAGTAAATATTTGCTGAATAAATGACTGTTGAGTATATTTTTAAAAAACTTTGTGAAATGTAAAGCACTATGTAGATAGTGCTGGAAAAAGGCTTAAAATGAGAAGCATAATGAAAATGAGTTAAAGTAAATGTTAGTCAACCTCTCTTTCGCACTGATTGGATGCACAGGATTATGGGAGATATGTCTTAATTTCCTGTGATAAACACAATTAGGTAATTAAATGGAGGGTCGTTCTCCCTCTTTCTGAGAGGCGTGGTATAGCAGGTGTTAGCTCTCAAGTAAGTATGACCCACTGTTCATTTAGATGCCTGAGTTTACACAGAATGCAGTTACATCCATCTTGAAAGAGCTATAATTAAACAACACTGTATAAGATTAATTAAATATAATGGCTACTATGATAACATATTTGGTACTCCATTAGTTTAACACTCATAATTTATTGACACTTGTCAATTTTGACTCTTTTCAAGCATTTCTGACTAATATTTCTACTACCTTTGTAAGAGAAACATAGAAAAAATGGTGCTGTCTTGGGTAGATTCCCTCTTAACTCAAGATACTTAAAAAATCATTTATCTGTAGTTCGATCTGATTCAAATTTCCCTCTATATCTCTCACAAAAGATTTCCTTTTTCTTGTCTTCATTCACTTTCCCACATTCTGTCAATTCTATTATTTCTTAAATCAGCCTCCGATCTGTGTCTCAGAGGCTTCATTTTCTGCTGCATTTTAGGGTCTATGATTCCATAGACAGTGAGACAGAGAGTTTCTTAGCATAATAGAGAAGGCCCTTCAGGGTTTAACTTTAACCTATATTTTCAGACTTAGGCATCTTTTCTCTCATCATTCACTCTTCCAAACTTCCTCTCTCCAAAATATGTCCTTAGTTATAAATGGCATTTTGACTGTTTCCCAAATACATCATACATTTTTACACCACACTAATTAGGATGTTTTCAGAAAAATTGACTTAAGTGGCTTAAAGAACATTTATTATTTCCTATAAAAAAATCTGAGAGAGAGAGAGAGAGAGAGAGAGAGAGAAAGAGAGATTCCAGAGTTAGCTGGTTCAGTGGCATAATGAAGTCATCAGAAATCTGGTTCTTTTCTTTTTCCTCTCTGCCATTTTCAGCTTGTTGTTTCTATTCTCTTCATGATCACAAGTTGGCTGAACCAGCCCCATAAATCACATTTTCAAGCAACAGCATCTGCAGGCAGTAAAAAGAAGTTTTTCTGTTTTATGTAGCTTTTTTAGAGTGAGAGAGCTTTATTGGAAGTCTTCAGGCATCTCTTCTTGTCCCATTGGCCAGAATTTCATCTCATGCTCTTGTCCATCTATTGGTGAGAGAAAGATTGGTTTAAGCCAGTCATCATTTGCCCACTATGGTTGGGAAGAGACTTTATCTCCTTGGAAGAACTGACTGGAGAAGACTGAACAGAACTGAGGTTTTCTTGATAAGAAAGAAGTTGGGAAATAGCTGTTCAATGGGAAACTATGTCTTTCATAAACATGACTTTACTTTTCTATTTGCGATGTTCTCTGCCTGTTTCCACTTCCTTTCAGGTAAATTACAACTCAATCACCAATAATCTCTTCCAATGTCATGTCCTCTGTGCAGCTTTATTCAACTCTCTGTAGAAAGAGTTAGCTGCTTTTTTCTTTACTTCCAAAGCTGTTTGTCCATATGTCTATTAAATCACTTAGCAAACTATGTTGCGTATACCTATATACATATCTATTCTTTCTGTTAGATGGCAAGATCCTGGAAATGAAGTGTTTATTTGACACTGAATTCCTAGTGCTCAACATTTTACCTGGCCCTGAGTAGATGCTGAGTAAATGTTTGCAAGATTTGCAAGATTGAATGATCAAAATCAAACTATACCAGAATATCTCAAAAAATGCTTTTTTGTTTGTGTGTGTGGTTTATATAACTCATAACAAGTACTATTTTCTAAGGATGGTTGCTCTCTTCTAATTTATAGCTGGACTGGAAATAATGGCTTTCCTATCTTTTTTTTTCACATCTTTATTGGAGTATAAATGCTTTACAATGTTGTGTTAGTTCCTACTGTACAACAAAGTGAATCAGCTATATGTATACAAATATCCACATATCCCCTCCCTCTTGAGCCTCCCTCCCACCCTCCCTGTCCCATCCCTCTAGGTCGTCAGAAAGCACTGAGCTGATGTCCCTGTGCTATGCAGCTGCTTCCCACTAGCCATCCATTTTACATTTGGTAGTGTATATATGTCAGTGCTACTCTCTCACTTTGTCCCAGCTTCCCCTTCCTCCCCATGCCCTCAAGTCTGTTCTCTACGTCTGCATCTTTATTCTTGCCCTGCCACTAGGTTCATCAGTACCACTTTTTAAAATTCCATATGTATGCATTAGCATATGGTATTTGTTTTTCTCTTTCTGACTTACTTCACTCTGTATGACGGATTCTAGGCTTTCCTATCTTTTGAAAACTTTCTTGGGTGCTTATGATGTTTAGAAGCCAAACTAACCTGGACATATAAATTCAAAATGTGTATGTTTCACACTGTCCTAGGCTCTTGGGATACACAATAACACAGGTACAGACACTGTTCTCAGGGAGCCCAGAATCTTATGGAGGAGATAGGCTTTTTAAATAAGTAATTACAATTCAGTGTACACTTGGAGAAATACATCCTGACCCAAAGTAGGAACTCCAAGGAAGAAAATGATGAGACAGGTGATCCTCTTGGATATCCTCTTCGGTTAACCCCTATCCATAGTGGAAGTGATGCCTAACTTTGGTCTGGGAGGATATTAAGAACTTTTCCAGATGAACCAGAGAGGGAAGGCATTCCAAGATGAGGCAGAAGAATATACAAAGATACAGAATCATATAATCATATGCATAATTAGAAAGTGCAAGTAGTTCTACAATCTTAGAAGATGTATTTTGAGAAGAACAATACCAGGAGAGGAAACTTCACAGGGAAACAAAGGGTTGGATTATGAAGGATGTTTTGTGTCATGGGAAGGGTCTAGAGCTTCTCTGAAGGCTTTTACTGGGAGCTGGTTTGATCATTTTGCATTACGGCACAGGGAACATGCCCTTTAACAAATGCACTCTGAGCTCTCATTGGATAGATGGTGGTAAAGTCTTTTATTGGAAAATTAGAGAACCTCAGCAGACTAAATTGATATAAAATGACCCACTTTCTGCTTTACTTTTAAAATAATAGGAAATTTGAAATGGATCTTCTCCCCATGAGCATTTTTCATCCTCTTATTGTCACCTGGGGGATGTTAATGCTTTTGGACTGCTGCCTACAGCCTTGGCCTTGCCCCCTAAGTGGATATTCAGTGATGGCTGCACACCCTCATAAAGATAGACTGCTGATTACATTTCCATTAAAGACCAGAGCCATGTCTGTCTGCTATTTTCCCTGCCAATAAGAGTTAGAGTTTTACAGTGGCCAGTTTACTGTGGAGAAGAACCACTTTTCTTGTCAGAGTATAAAGAGATAGCATAAGAAATTTAAGACCGTGGCCTTCATCAACAAATATCGTAAGTAGAGTTTCTAAAATATTATACCTTTTTCTGTGTGTCATATGCCATTCTTTGTGACAAGTTATATTATTGTCTGCCCTTTCAGATTCTATTTTCTCACTGCAGGCACATTGGATATAGAGAGTGTAATTCCAGATGCCCATTCATCAAACATCTATGAAACATTGATAACGTGCCACACGTTGTGCTAGGTGTCATGGCTTAAAAAATGAATGTGACATGTCTGTTGCCCTCAAGAAGGTTACAGTCCAACCTGACTCACCTTGAGTGTAAGGTGTTTTGATGGCAAATACAAAAACAAAATTCTTATGAAAGAAAGGAAAGCTATCATAACACTGTGGTTAGCAAAAAGAAATCATAAGTAAAATTCTAGAATCCAGATTATCATTAGTAGTAGATTTAATTATAATAAAGTCTCTGTAACAAAAATTGTTATATCATATTTTTTTCTTCTCTTTTTGATTACCCATTGTTATGGACTGAATGTTTGTTTACCCATAAAATTCATATGTTGAAGCCATAGAGCTAATAAGTGGCAAGACAGGATTAGAGCCCATATCCACGTTATGTCCACTACCAAATGATACCACTATATAACATAGATTCATTAATCTCTGTTCCCATAAAGTGCAAAGTATGCTACTCAGATATTTATATTCTAACATCCCAAATCTCCACATCTTTTCACCTCATAATTTAGTAATAATCACACAAACTAATTTGTTCTTGTTCCTAAACATTCAAAATGCTTGACAATAGTGTATCATCGATGGCTCACACCTTTCCCAGAGACCCCAGGTGGCGGCGGCAGGGCCCAGGAAGGGCGGAGGCTGGGGCAGATGCCTCACCACCACTGCCTCGGTGAACAGCAGTATGCTGTCCGCCCAGATTGGAGCAATCCCAGGAGCTGTGCGAACAAAGAAGATAAAGGGAAATCTCTCCCAGCAGCATCAGGAGCAGCAGATTAAATCTCCCCAATCAACTTGATGTACCCTGCATCTGTGGAATACCTGAAAAGACAACGAATCATCCCACATTAAGGAGTTGGACTTTGGGAGCAACAATATATATATATTTTTCCTTTTTTTCTCTTTTTGTGAGTGTGTATGCATATGCTTCTGTGTGTGATTTTGTCTGTATAGCTTTGCTTTTAACATTTGTCCTAGGGTTCTCTCTGTCAGTTTTTTTTTTTTTCTTAAGTATAGTTTTCAGTGCTTGTTATCATTGGTGGATTTGGTTTTTGGTTAGGATGTTCTTTTTTTTTTAATTAAAAATTTTATTTTAATAATTATTTTTGGTTTTTTATTTTAATAATTATTTTTGGTTTTTTATTCTGAGCCATGTGGATGACAGGCTCTTGGTGCTCCAGCCAGGCATCAGGGCTGTACCTCTGAGGTGGGAGAGCCAAGGTAACAATATTGGTCCACCAGAGACCCCCCCAGCTGCACATAATATCAAACAGCGAAAATCTGCCAGAGATCTCCATCTCAACGCCAAGACCCAGCTCCACTCAACGACCAGCAAGCTAGAGTGCTGGACACCCTATGCCAAAAAACTAGCAAGACAGGAACACAACCCCACCCATTAGCAGAGAGGCTGCCTAAAATCATAATAAGGTCACAGACACCCCACAACACACCACCAGACGTGGACCTGCCCACCAGAAAGACAGGATTCAGCCTCATTCACCAGAACACAGGCACTAGTCCCCTCAAGCAGGAAGCCTACACAACCCACTGAACCAACCTTAGCCACTGGGGGCAGACACCAAAAACAATGGGAACTATGAACCTGCAGCCTGCGAAAAGGAGACCCAAAACACAGTAAATTAAGCAAAATGAGAACACACAGAAACACACAGCAGATGAAGGACCAAGATAAAAACCCACCAGACCTAACAAATGAAGAGGAAGTAGGCAGTCTACCTGAAAAAGAATTCAGAATAATGATAGTAAAGATCCAAAATCTTGGATAAAGAATGGAGAAAATACAGGAAACGTTTAACAAGGAACTAGGAGAACTAAAGAGAAAACAAACAATCATGAACAACACAATAAATGAAATTAAAAATTCTCTACAAGGAATCAGTAGCAGAATAACTGAGACAGAAGAATGGATAAGTAACCTGGAAGATAAAATAGGGGAAATAACTACTACAGAGCAGGATAAAGAAAAAATAATGAAAAGAATTGAGGACAGTCTCAGAGACCTCTGGGACAATATTAAACACACCAACATTCTAATTATAGGGGTCCCAGAAGAAGAAGAGAAAAAGAAAGGGACTGAGAAAATATTTGAAGAGATTATAGTTGAAAACTTCCCTAATATGGGTAAGAAAATAGTTAATCAAGTCCAGGAAGCACAGAGAGTCCCATACTAGATAAATCCAAGGAGAAACACACCAAGACACATATTAATCAAACTATCAAAAATTAAATACAAAGAAAAAATATTAAAGCAGCAAGGGAAAAACAACAAATAGTATACAAGGGAATCCCCATAAAGTTAACAGCTGATCTTTCAGCAGAAACTCTTCAAGCCAGAAGGGAGTGGCACAACATATTTAAAGTGATGAAAGGGAAAAACTTACAACCAAGATTACTCTATCCAGCAAGGATCTCATTCAGGTTTGATGGAGAAATTAAAACCTTTACAAACAAGCAAAAGCTAAGAGAATTCAGCACAACCAAACCAGCTTTACAACAAATGCTAAAGGAACTACTCTAGGCAGGAAACACAAGAGAAGGGAAAGACCTACAATAACAAACCCAAAACAATTAAGAAAATGGTAACAGGAAAATACATATCGATAATTACCTTAAATATAAATGGATTAAATGCTCCAACCAAAGACATAAACTGGCTGAATGGATCCAAAAACAAACCCATATATATGCTGTCTGCAAGAGACCCACTTCAGACCTAGGGACACATACAGACTGAAAGTGAGGGGATGGAAAAAGATATTCCATGCAAATGGAAATCAAAAGAAAGCTGGAGTAGCAATTCTCATATCAGGCAAAATAGACTTTAAAACAAAGACTATTACAAGAGACAAAGAAGGACACTACGTAATGATCAAGGGATCGATCCAAGAAGAAGATACAACAATTTAAAATATTTATGCACCCAACATAAGAGTACCTCAATACATAAGGAAAACACTAACAGTCATAAAAGGGGAAATCGACAGTAACACAATCATAGTAGGGGACTTTAACACCCCACTTTCACCAGTGGACAGATCATCCAAAATGAAAATAAATAAGGAAACACAAGCTTTAAATGATACGTTAAACAAGATGGACTTAATTGATATTTATAGGACATTCCATCCAAAAACAACTGAATACACTTTCTTCTCAAGTGCACCTGGAACATTCTCCAGGATAGGTCATATCTTGAGTCACAAGTCAAGCCTTGGTAAATTTAAGAACATTGAAATCGTTTCAAGTATCTTTTCTGACCACAACACTATGAGACTAGATATCAATTACAGGAAAAAAATCTGTAAAAAAAAAAAAAAAACATGGAGGCTAAGCAATACACTACTTAATAACCAAGAGATCACTGAAGAAATCAAAGAGGAAATCCACAAACACCTAGAACCAAATGACAACAAAACATGATGACCCAAAACCTATGGGATGCAGCAAAAGCAGTTCTAAGAGGGAAGTTTAGAGCAATACAATCCTACCTTAAGAAACAAGAAATGTCTCAAATAAACAACCTAACATTACACCTAAAGCAATTAGAGAAAGAAGAACAAAAAAGCCAAAGTTAGCAGAAGGAAAGAAATAAAGGTCAGAGCAGAAATAAATGAAATAGAAACAAAAAAGCCAAAGCAAAGATCAATAAAATTAAAAGCTGGTTCTTTGAGATGATAAACAAAATTGATGAACCATTAGCCAGACTCATAAAGAAAAAGATGGAGAGGGCTCAAATCAATAGAATTAGAAAAGAAAAAGGGGAAGTAACAACTGACACTGAAGAAATATAAAGGATCATGAGAGATTACTACAAGCAACTCTATGCCAATAAAATGGACAACCTGGAAGAAATGCACAAATTCTTAGAAATGCACAACCTTCCGAGACTGAACCAGGTAGAAATAGAAAATACAAACAGACCAATCACAAGCACTGAAATTGAAACTGTGATTAAATATCTTCCAACAAACAAAAGCCCAGGACCAGATGGCTTCACAGGCGAATTCTATCAGACATTTAGAGAAGAGCTAACACCTATCCTTCTCAAACTCTTCCAAAATATAGCACAGGGAGGAACACTCCCTAACTCATTCTATGAGACCACCATCACCCTGCTACAAAAACAAGACAAAGATGTCACAAAAAATGAAAACGACAGACCAATATCACTGATGAACATAGATTCAGAAATCCTCAACAAAATAGTAGCAAACAGAATCCAACAGCACATTAAAAGGAACATACACCACGATCAAGTGGGGTTTATCCCAGGAATGCAAGTATTCTTCAATATATGCAAATCAATCAATGTGATACACCATATTAACAAATTGAAGGAGAAAAACCATGTGATCATTTCAAAGATGCAGAGAAAGCTTTCGACAAAATCCAACACCCATTCATGATAAAAACCCTCGAGAAAGTAGGCATAGAGGGATCTGTCCTCTACATAATAAACGCCATATATGAAAAATCCACAGCCAACATCGTCTTCAGTGGTGAAAAACTGAAAACATTTCCACTAAGATCAGGAAAAAGACAAGGTTGCCCACTCTCACCACTGTTATTCAACATAGTTTTGGAAGTTTTAGCCACAGCAATCAGGGAAGAAAAAGAAATAAAAGGAATCCAAATTGGAAAAGAAGAAGTAAAGCTGTCACTGTTTGCAGATGACATGATAGTATACACAGAGAATCCTAAAGATGCTACCAGAAAACTACTAGAGCTGATCAATGAATTTGGTAAAGTAGCAGGACATAAAATTAATGCACAGAAATCTCTTGCATTCCTATACACTAATGATGAAAAATCTGAAAGTGAAATTAAGAAAACACATTTACCATTGCAACAAAAGAATAAAATATCTAGGAATAAACCTACCTAAGGAGACAAAAGACGTGTATGCAGAAAATTATAAGACACTGATGAAAGAAATTAAAGATGATACAAATAGATGGAGAGATATACCATGTTCTTGGATTGGTAGAATCAACATTGTGAAAATGACTCTACTACCCAAAGCAATCTACAGATTCAATGCAATCCCTATCAAACTACCACTGGCATTTTTCACAGAACTAGAACAAAAAATTTCACAATTTGTATGGAATCACAAAAGACTCTGAATAGCCAAAGCAATCTTGAGAAAGAAAAACGGAACTGGAGGAATCAGGGTCCCTGACTTCAGACTATACTACAAAGCTACAGTAATCAAGACACTATGGTACTGTCACAAAAACAGAAATATAGATCAATGGAACAGGATAGAAAGCCCAGAGATCAACCCACGCACATATGGTCACCTTATCTTTGATAAAGGAGGCAAGAATATACAATGGAGAAAGACAGCCTCTTCAATAAGTGGTGCTTGGAAAACTGGACAGCTACATGTAAAAGGATGAAATTAGAACACTCCCTAACACCATACTCAAAAATAAACTCAAAATGGATTAAAGACATAAAGGTAAGGCCAGACACTATCAAACTCTTAGAGGAAAACATAGGCAGAACACTCTATGACATACATCACAGCAAGATCCTTTTTGACCCACCTCCTAGAGAAATGGAAATAAAAACAAAAATAAACAAATGGGACCTAATGAAACTTCAAAGCTTTTGCACAGCAAAGGAAACCATAAACAAGACAAAAAGACAACCCTCAGAATGGGAGAAAATATTTGCAAATGTGGCAACTGACAAAGGATTAATCGCCAAAATTTATAAGCAGCTCATGCAGCTCAATATCAAAAAAACAACCCAATCCAAAAATGGGCAGAAGATCTAAATAGACATTTCTCCCAAGAAGATATACAGATTGCCAACAAACACATGAAAGGGTGCTCAACATCACTTATCATTAGAGAAATGCTAATCAAAACTACAATGAGGTATCACCTCACACCGGTCAGGATGGCCATCATCAAAAAATCTACAAATAATAAATGGTGGAAAGGTTGTGGAGAAAAGGGTACACCCTCTTGCACTGTTGGTGGGAATGTAAATTGATACAGCTGCTATGGAGAACAATATGGAGTTTCCTTAAAAAACTAAAAATAGAACTACCATACGCCCCAGCAATCCCATTACTGGGCATATACCCTGAGAAAACCATAATTCAAAAAGAGTCATGTACCA
>RJWK010046882.1:0-17474 GCA_004363435.1 Platanista minor
AGTGGGGGTGGGGGGTGGGGGGTGGAATCTGAACTTAGATGGCTCATCCACGGGTCTGAGAGTCTCCCCACGCTATAGGGCCTCCAGCTGACTTGGGTTGGCTTGGTTCTCTCACTCAGATACCACTGAGATTCTGCTCTGGACTTGGCGATGGACTTTGGATCAAAGTGCTGCATTTAGGGATGATAGCTGTACATAGCTAACTGCTGCAGGGGATGGGAAATAAAACCTATTTTCTAAACTTGGAGGGCATGGAGCCATTGGTGTTTGCATAGTTCTCAATAAGAGGAACATAGAGGAAATTCTCAAAATTTCAAAACAAAGGAAAATGAAAAGAAAATACTGATGCTCTATCCTCATTTCTTTTCTCTGAGCGATAGCCACAACCCAGGCTGAAGGGCTCTGAATTGGATGCTGTACCAAAACCAACCAAGCACTACAGCATAACTCCCCTGTGCCATGTGTACAGTCCTCAGTGTTGTAGAGGTCGCACATGGGGAAAAGAGTAACGCATGTGTCATTTCTGCTAATGCTGATAATCACTGAAAAACGTATTTGCAAATTCATATGGAATTTGGATGCTCACATACACAAGCAGGTCTTGCTGTTTAGAGATGTTCATTAACTATCAAAGGCATCTCTTCTCTATCCGCCCTAAGAGTAGAGAAAACGTGCTCAGACTTGCCCATCTAAGAAGATGTGCCCTTGACTTTCCCTGTGTCCTCCTCCTCCAGCTGTAGGTCTCTTCTCCTCAAGCCGTCACAAATGGCTTATCTATACTTCTCTTCATTTCTTTCCCAAATCACTCCAATCTAGTTCTCCCCTCACCCTCCTCAACCACCCAAACAGCTCTCTGTAGTATAATGCTTCCTCATCCCACTGCCATTTATCAGTCTCTTTCTCCTATAACTTCTTGACAGCATCTGACACTTCTGACTGCTCCCTTCTTCTTGACGCACTGTCCTCCGCTGAGGACCATGATCTCTTATTATCTGGTTTCCCTCCTACCTATATTGACATCCTTTTTCAGTTTCCTCTGCAGGACCATCCAATCACTGACTTTACCTTTGGCCCAAACATCTGAGCAACAGATCAGGACCTCCAAGTGACTATTTGATATCTCAGCTTTGAGATTTCACAGGAAACTGAATGCTACTACCATTTGCATGGATATACCAGCCAGAAACTCTGGAACCGTCCTTTCCACCTTTGCTCCAGATGGTCAAACCATTACTACATCCAGTTCTTGTTTTTTTTTAACTTCCTAACTCTCACAAATGGCACTTGCTTTCCTCTATCTTTACCCTGCTCATCTTTCATTTGTACTAGTATAATGTTCATCCTGGAGGGTATAGGACTGTCGCACCACAAACTTTTCAAATTGTAAATCTGATGTCACCCCACCTTTACCCCATCAACTGAAAACTCTTCCATGCTTCTCATTTCTTCCAGGACAATGATCAAATCTTTGACACGGCCTCCAACTCCTCACAGGTCTAGTCCCTGCCTCCTTGCTCACCTTACCAGCCTCTGTAGCACTACAGTCTCACTGCTCTTCTCTAAGTTCCTCTAGGGAGTTGCGGTCTCTCCACATTGCTTTTCTGCCATGAACAACCTCCCCCCACAGCTACTACTGATCTGTGAGAGCTCTCTACAATGACCACCTCCTTAAGGCAATGTCTGTATTTTTTTCCTTTCTAGCATTTATAATTTGCAATGATTATTTGGTTTATAGTCATCTCCCCCACTAGTCTACTCTGTAATATTGATGAGGGTGGGGGCCATGTGTTTTTTGCCCATATCAAATCCTTAGAGCCTAGTGCCTGGCACATAGTACATACTCAATGAGCATTTGTGGGTTGAATGAATGAACAACTATAGTGCATTGGAGACTTTGGTATGAGTGTGTATGATATTTCTATCACAGTTGTTGTAATGTTTAAAAACACGCTATTGTTATAATTAGATGCTAAAATTGGATTAAAAGAGTAGCTGGTAATTATAAAAACATTCCCATGGGAAAATATGATCTACTTTATGACCCCCACTTTATTATATGGATCCTTCCAAGAGAGCATTGTAGTGAAATGTGGGCTGCCTATATTGATCTCCTATTTAGATTTAAGATTCACTTCGTCTGTGCCCCTAGAAATCCTACCAATACTGCTGAACAGAGCCATAAAGCTCAGGAAGTTTAACAAATGACTAAGCATCTCATTGCAGCTTAGTATTCATTCTAAGATTAAAACCTAGGTTAAAATATAGTAAAAACTGTTAAATGTGCATTTTATTAAAAACACAGCAACCGGAATAAAGAAGAGGCAATGGCTCCTTCTCATGCCAAACCCTTAATATACAGCAAAAAAGATGCTCACATTTTTTAAAAAATAAATTTGTTTATTTAATTATTTATTTTTTGGCTGCACGGGGGCTTTCTCTACTTGCAGCAAGCGGGGGCTACTCTTCATTGAGGTGTGCGGGCTTCTGATTGCGGTGGCTTCTCTTGTTGTGGAGCACGGGATTTAGGTGCGCAGGCTTCAGTAGTTGCGGCACGTGGGCTCAGTAGTTGTGGCTCACGGGCTCTAGAGTGCAGGCTCAGTAGTTGTGGCGCACGGGCTTAGTTGCTCCACGGCATGTGGGATCTTCCCGGACCAGGGCTCGAATCCGTGTCCGCTGCATTGGCAGGCGGATTCTTAACCACTGCGCCATCAGGGAAGTCGGATTCTCATATTTATTTTCTCCTCCATATCAAAGTAAGGCAAGGCTACTATCCCTTAGTGTGGCACCTTCATTTATATATGCAATTTTATAAGAATTTGTTTAATATATTGGTTTATAAAATTATTAATATTGTTGTCCTTTTTTTCATGGGTTTATTATCTATTTTCTCAGAAATGAAAGGTGATACGTATAGACTGACTTCCAGTTTACAATTAATTGGTATTCAGAGATGTCTGATTTTAAAAACTGCAATATCAATGTTAACCTAATATGATAAAGCCCAGGTCTTCAAGCCATATTTAAAAGGCACATAAATGTTTTTTTTTTCTTTTTTAACATTTTTATTGGAGTACAATTGCTTTACAATGGTGTGTTAGTTTCTGCTTTATAACAAAGTGAATCAGTTGTACATATACATATGTCCCCATATCTCTTCCCTCTTGCGTCTCCCTCCCTCCCACCCTCCTTATCCCACCCTTCTAGCTGGTCACAAAGCACGGAGCTGATCTCCCTGTGCTATGCGGCTGCTTCCCACTAGCTATCTATTTTACATTTGGTAGTGTATGTATGCCCATATATACACTACCACTCTCTCACTTCGTCCCAGCTTACCCGTCCCCCTCCCCGTGTCCTCAAGTCCATTCTCTAGTAGGTCTGCAGCTTTATTCCCGTCTTGCCCCTAGGTTCTTCATGACCTTTTTTTTTTTTTTTTTTTAGATTCCATATATATGTGTTAGCATAAAGGCAAGTAAATGTTTTGTCTTTAATTCATATATTCATACATTTGCTCATGGATGGTTAGAACAGATTCCGAAGAAAGCCTCAACACTTGGCAGTTGGAAATAACCATCTGCTACAGCAAAACCTTTGTTATTTGTAATTCTACCCTGAAACTGAACCCTATAAAATTGTAGAACTCTCTATTAGATTGGTGCATAACCTTAAACTGGAGAAGTGCCAACATTTCTCTCTCTCTTTTAAAAAGAGTATGTGGGTTAATTACAAGGTGCTGATTGATCGGGATTAGTCTTTATCCCTGTCTGCACAGAAGTAATTCCTACCACTTCCATCAATTAGATTGGGTCAAGATGGGTAATTCAGGCTGAATCTAATATAAAAACTTTTGTTTACTATGGCATCTGAAGTTAGCATGGATCATTTTTGTTAAGAAATAATTCTTGTTTATCAATGGCATAAGGAGTTAGATGTCTCTATGCTCATTTTATAGAATTATTAAAGCTTGTTCAAGCAGTGCTCAGTTAAGGTGTTCACTGGAAGCAGATTTTAAATGTTTGACTAGAAAAAGTGAGAAAACATATTTACCTTTGTGGGGCCCCATTTGCTCTCTAAGTACCAGATAATACTCATACCAACATTTAAGGGGTCACAAATACTATTTACATTAAAGACAAGGGAACACACTGAAAAGACCTTGAAATGTTTCCCTCTTTACTCTTGCTGAAAACATGTGATATTAGACTTTTAAATTAATGAACATTTGACTTGCTAGATTTTCTAGCTAATGGGATTTGGGCAATCGCAGAGAGATACAACTTTAACCAGGTCACTTCCTTCTTGAGGTGACCTTCCTTGCACCTCCCAATGGTCTAAACCTCCCCCTTGATGCCATTGGAGGTATATCCCTTCCCTCCTTCTTCTTCTGCTGTGGTTGTTGAAGGCTCCCAAATCTGGTAGTGGCAGAAATCTGTTCTTGTTTCTGCAGACAGCAAGGAAGTGAGCAAAGAAATACAACTCTTAGAGATAATTTAAAATGGTTGTAGCTACCACTATCAATAACATAGTATATTGGGCTTCCTTGGTGGCGCAGAGGTTGAGAGTCCGCCTGCCGATGCAGGGGACGCGGGTTCGTGCCCCGGTCCGGGAAGATCCCACATGCCGCGGAGCGGTTGGGCCCGTGAGCCATGGCCGCTGAGCCTGCGCTTCCGGAGCTGTGTTCCGCAACGGGAGAGGCCACAACAGTGAGAGGCCCGCGGACCGCAAAAAACAACAACAACAAAAAAACATAGTATAAAAGATAGTATTACAACTCACCATATTAGAGATTAAGCAGGATAATATATTTTGCCTCAAGTTAAAAGGAAAACAGACTGTTCAGACATGCGTTTTCAGAATTCAGAAGTTCTTTCCCAATAAAGACAATGTTCTACACAAGGGGCAGTCAGATGTTGTGGACATGGGTGGGCCTCCTCATTCTGTGTCTGTGTATATCAGAAAGTGACCTATCTCATGAAGATGCCCTGGAAGGGATGATACATGAACTGAATCCAAAAGAACAAATAAGAATAAATAGGAGTCAGCCAGCCTGGAGTTTCAGGAGGAGGTTAGGAGCAGGTATAGGGCAAGCTACGTGCTAAGACCCAGGGTGCCTATTTGCAGAACTGTAAGCGATGTAGTGAGGTAGTAAGTGGTGTGTGTGTGTGTGTGTGTGTGTGTGTGTGTGTGTGTGTAGGAGGTGTAAAGAGGGAGAGAAATAAGAGACAAGACTATAGAGGTAAACAGGAATCAGGCCACGAAGAGCCTTATATATCTTAACAGAGTTTGACTTTATCCTGAAGCGTGACAAGGTTTTGAAGGGTTCAAAGTTGAGCGGTACCATGATCAGATCTGTGTTTTAAAAAGAAGACACTAAATGAAGTTGGAAACCGGATTGGAGGAAGTAAGAATGCAAGTAGTCAGATGAAGACCAGCTGAAAAAGAGATGATGGTCGCCTGGATAAAGGCAGCTGGAGTGGGGATGCCTGCGGCTTGGGAACTGATTCCCTGGGGTTGGGTGTGAGGGGGGATAGGAGTCAGGAGGAGCTCAGGTCTGTGGTGCAGGTGACACGGGGCTCACAGGGGTGTGTGCAGAGGAAGAGCGGACTTTTGGTTGTGGGGTGGTGGGTTGTTTAGGGAAATGATGAGTCCCCCATTTTCAGATATTTACACTACCCTGTATTTTTCCCCGCTTTATAATTAATCCTTTGAAAACATTTTTGTACATGTATTATTTTAGTGCCTTTAAATTGCATTAGTTGCTCCTTCAGATTAGAATCTATCTCCCCCATCTCTGCTTCTCACACTGCAGTGGTTCAGTAAGTGTTTATCTCATGATATCCTTGGGATAAGTTCCCAGGAAGAGCACTGCAGGATCAAAGAGGAAGACTTTGACAATTCTTACTATATATGGTCAGATATTATCCAAAAAGATCAAATTTTTTTACTTCATCAGCAATAATGCATGAGTATATCTCTTTTTCCTATAACCTTTCCAGATCTGGCCTTTGACTTTCATTTACTTGGTAGGTGTAAAATTCATTTTAAAATTTGTTGATGTTAATATACAAATTTAATTTTCTATTTGTTTTATTTTGGGTGAAATAGCTGGATGTTTCCTCGGACCACTTATTTAATTATAATCTGATACTGTGCTCACATTTAAATAAATTCATCTGTGTTATCAAGTATCTAATTTTTGCTATGCATATTTTCTCATTTTGTTGCTTTCACTGTTTTAGTTTTAAAAGGTTTTAAATTTTATGTAAATACATTTTCCCATCTTTCCCTTTTCAATGTTCATTTCTTTTTTTTTTTTTTTAATTCTTTAAAATTAAAAAAAAAAATTTTTTGTTTTTGGCTGCGTTGGGTCTTCGTTGCTGCGCACGGGCTTTCTCTAGTTGTGTCGAGCAGGCGCTACTCTTCATTGCGGTGCGTGGGCTTCTCATTGCGGTGGCTTCCCTTGTTATGGAGCATGGGCTTTAGGAGCGTGGGCTTCAGTAGTTGCAGCACGCAGGCTCAGTCGTTGTGGCTCACGGGCTCTAGAGCACAGGCTCAGTAGTTGTGGCGCACAGACTTAGTTGCTCCATGGCATGTGGGATCTTCCCAGACCAGGGATCAAACCCATGTCCCCTGCATTGGCAGGCAGATTCTTAACCACTGCACCACCAGGGAAGTCCCACAATGTTCATTTCTTTCAACAAAAATTTCCACTTTGTAGCTGGAACTGTGCTACTCCAAATCCATAATTCTTCAATTCACTCAGAGTCTGTTGAGGTATACACATTGTTTATGGTATGTGGTCTGAATCTTAGACATTTTTTTCTTTCATATTATATCTTGTGGTTAATAATTTTCCTAGTTTTTACTCGATTCATCTATATTTTATAGGTTTTTTATTATGATATCTGCAAGAAATATTTCTGTAGGCTTATTTTTGCTATTTAATTTTATCATCTTAGATTTAAATTATCCTTGTGCTTAATCTTCCACTAAGGGAAATACATTTTATCATTACAGACAAGAGGCTAAAATAAAACTATCTCAGAAAGGGTGTACACCAGCACCATGCCAGGTGCTTTACATAAAATCACTCTGAAGAATAAGTAATATCACACCTTTATGAGTGTAATATAATATACACTCATATTATAAGTAATATTACATCTCATTCCTTTACAGATGAGGAAACTGGGGCTCAGAAGGGCTGAACAATTTGCGCAGGATCATATAGCTAGTAAGCGGCTGAGAACCTAGTTAAATGCATTACGGATACCCTAGAATGTCACCAAAGTTAAACAGAATACAGATGAACTTTCCATAAAAAAGAAAGGGGATAAAAGACCCTCAAATATGTTAGAAAGAGGAAAAACTGCAAGATGAGGTTGTGGGGTAGGACCTCCCTTTTCCTAAGCAGCCCCGCCGCCCCCCCCCCCCCCAACCTGGAAAGCATGAGAGAAAGAAGAAAAGGGCAAAGAACACATGAGTGTTCTGCGTGAGCATGCATTGGAGACAGTGCAGGTGGTGAAAGGCACGTGCTGCAGAGTCTGAAAGATCTCATGTGAGTCCTGCTTCTGCCGCTTTCCAGCTGTGTGACTTCAGGCAAGTTCCAAAGCATGTAATGGAACGTGGAGTGAAGGGGGCGAGAATGAGTGAGAAGAGCTGCCAGGAGCTGTTATCACAGGGCGGGCGGCACCGGGGGAATCACAAAGCGCCTGCAATCCACCTGCCCCATGCTGCCTGCTGGCGCATGATAAGCTCCCCAAATGGTGCCCGAGATTATGACACGTCTCAGCCAGGCCACGTCATCAACTCATACAAAAGCTTTTCGGATTTACATCTTCAAATAGGAAGCAGTTCCCAATTTGTGTGGACCTTTTCTAGGAAAGGTGTGAGGCATAATCTGGCATCACGCAATTTGAAATACAAGTGAAACCCAGGTGCCGTAAACGCAGTTCTATAATAATCTGTAACAAGAACTTCTTTTTTTTAATTTTTAAATTATTTTTATTTATTTATTTATTTGCGGTACGCGGGCCTCTCACTGCTGTGGCCTCTTCCGTTGCGGAGCACAGGCTCCGGACGCGCAGGCTCAGCGGCCATGGCTCACGGGCCCAGCCTCTCCGCGGCACGTGGGATCTTCCCGGACCGGGGCACGAACCCGTGTTCCCTGCATCAGCAGGCAGACTCTCAACCACTGCGCCACCAGGGAAGCGCCCCCCCCCCCTTTTTTTTCTTGTTTTAAATTGAAGTGTACTTGATTTACAATGTTATGTTAGTTTCAGGTGTACAGCAAAGTGATTCAGTTGTACATATATATATATGCTTTTTCAGAGTCTTTTACATTATAGCTTATTACAAGATACTGAATATAGTTCCCTGTGCTATACAGTAGGTCCTTGTTGTTTATTTTACATATAGTAGTGTGTATATGTTAATCCCAAACTCTTAATTTATCCCTCCCCCACCCTTTCCCCTTTGGTAACCACATCTATGTCTGTGAGTCTGTTTCTGTTTTGTAACAAGAGCTTGAACCCAACCATCTCTCCACTCCTCATTTTGGTGGTTATCATTCTCAGAGGAGCTTCTATAACTTCCTGGTAGCAAGCTGATGCTGGGGAAGTCAGGGGGAAGAGGGCTTGGCCTCTGAGATCATTAGTTCTGTCATTGTTACTAAGTAAAATAGCAGTTACTCAATTTCCTCAAGAGATGAGGAGTTCTGCCTAACTGAACTTTCTGATCACTTCAGGGTTAACAATAAAAAACTCTTTTAAGTCTTGTTAACTTTATTTCTAAGTTATACAGGTTCCCATTAATTAATTATATTAAATTAATATAATTTAACCTTCCTCTGATGATTCAGACTCTTGCTCTGCCTCTGGGTCAACTCCACAAGGCGTGTAGCGCCAGACTCTGGGAGGAGAAGACAGTGAAGTGGTTTAACAAGGACTGATCACATAACACGGTTCTGAAGGTTTATCTTTTCTCCTTAAATAAATCCCTCATGTCTAACTAGTTTGTGTTTCTGGTGGGGAGGGAGGGTTTCTTCTACAAACTGAGTTTAGAAAGAAAACAGTCCATTAAGGGCTTTGGCTTACCTAAATTTCACTTGAGTACAGGTGAATATATGCCTTAAACGAGAGTCTGGTGCCCTGAGAAGTGTTTTTGAATATATTTCAGCATCTAACAGCAAGCATTGGCTACAGACAGGCAGAAGAAAAGCAACTTTGCCTAGCAGGCTCTTCATCTAAACACTGACTAGGATTGGGGGGCTGAGTTAGCCACAGCTCTGCAGAGGTCACAGATTACACAGAATGTTTACAAATAATGCAGTACTAGATAGATGTGCATATGCTTGAAGATAAAAGGATCTTTTAGTAGAATGGCCCTTACCTTCACAGTGGTTTTGGAGCTGTATCCATGATGATTTGCCCTTTTGAAGAGGATGCTAAAGCTTAATTTTCTATGGCAAAAGGACTGCAGACAAATGCCAAAATTCTATTCCCAGACCTAAATTATATAATCAGCAATACAGCATTCAAACTGCACATCAGATAGTCTGGCTTTCTGGCAGACTATGAAAAAAATCAGTTTCAGTGTTTGAAGTAGGCATCTGTTTATGTAATGCAAGCAACCATGACTGCCAAACACAATAATTAAATGCTTTAACATGTGAGAAATCTTGCCAGAATATGTAATTTGAGGGGGAAAATAAGCAGAGAGTTGATATGTAGCAGAAAATGCTGAATTATTTATTTCCTACTAGTTGGAAGCAGACACTCATACTGTGAGCCTACCTGCAGAAATATTAAAAGAGAAAGGAGGGCAGCAGAGGGGACCAGGTATCTTCCTTTTTATCCATCAATGGGCTCTTTCCTCCTACCTAAACTAAAAACATGAGGAGTTCTCACCCCCCTTTCACTATAAACTTACCTATGTGGAAATGAAATTAAACATCTACAAAGAAACAATAAATAATCCTAGTTTTCTCTTTTCATTCTTTGAATTATCAACTAAAAATGTAGTCACTTTGGGCTGTGCCTCTATTTCTCTTTTGGAGAGGGTAGACTATGATTTCCTGAGTCCATGATAAGGAAGTGCTTTTGTGTCATTTACTTCTGTTAAAAAAAAAGGAGTGGTACACCTACTCATCTTTGAAAATTTCTTCTAATTCTAAAGTCTTTGATATGATTTTCTATCATAACATTCAAAGGAAAAAAATCATAGTACAGTAACAAATAGCTGAAGATACTGTGCGTCAGTGCTTTAATAGTACTTAAAATAATTGAAAACATTCCTTGATATGTCTTATACATTATAATTAACTTAATGTATGTATATTATATGTTTACTACATACATTTACTACATATATTTATATATTAAATAGTTTATACTAATTATATTACACATGTGTCAAAGCAACAATGACTTAAAATTTTCTGTATTCTCTTTTCACCTCAAGGTTAGTATTTGTGAAATACAGCCTTAATTTAAAATAGGCTTATAATTAAAATGAGCAACTAATTCGATCTTTTCAAAGAATTCAACTTCTAAGATGATTGTAAAATCATCCTTAATTGTGATGTTCACTCATCTCCACGAACAAGCAATATAAATGTCTGCTGGTTTCCCCCAGGAACTTCAAGGAACAAAGGGGAAAGCAGAGGAGGTGGCAACAATTTCTAGAACTTGTATAGTACTACAGAGAACCTCATAGCATTGATTTATTCGTGTGGACAGCGCTGGAATCAGGCTCTAATTTTCTCCATGGTATAGAGAGAACCCAGGCAGAGACCATCCTTGCACCACTCATAAAAGGTGAGGCAGTGAAGAGGGGAAGACTTCTGGTCACATGCTTTTTTCACATTATTTAAATAGTGGTTCCTCAATAACATCTTCACAACTTTTGTGTGCCTTAGAGGGTAATTTCTTTAATGTCAGGGATCCCATTGGTGCCAGGGACCATTAGTTCCTGACTAGCCTATTGAAAAGCCCCCTAATTATTTACACTAGCCAAGACATGGGAAGAACCCAAGTGCTTATCAACAGATGATTAGTTTAAGAAGATGTGAGATATATATATATATATATATAAATATATGCAATGGAATATTACTCAGCCACCAAAAAGAATGAAATGTTGCCATTTGCAGCAACATGGACAGACCTAGAGAATATCATACTAAGTGAAGTAAGACAGAATATTATATCACTTATATGTGGAAATATAATAGAAATATTATATGATATCACTTATATGTGGAATCTAAAATATAATACAAATGAGTCTCTATACAAAACAAAAACAGACTCACAGACATAGAAAATAATCAATAATCTTATGGTTACCAAAGGGGAAAGGGAGGGAGGGGGGGATCAATTAGGAGTATGGGATTAACAGACACAGACCACTACACCTAAAATAGATAAGCAACAAGGATTTACTATATAGCACAGGGAACTATATTCAATATCTTGTAATAACCTATAATGGAAAATAATCTGAAAAATATATATATAACTGAATCACTTTGCTGTATACCTGAAACAACAAACATTGTAAATCAACTATAATTCAATTAAAAAAGAAAAAGCAAAAGCTCTTAACTGGTTACACCCTTTCCACTCTTATCTGTAATTCATTCTTTACCCCAAAGAGCAAACCTTCAAAAAACTAAGCTGGATTACATTACTCCCCTGCTTAAAACCTGTAAGTATGTTTCCACTGCATTTAGAATAAAAGTCAGACTCCTCAACACGGCCTGCAACCCCACGCACGATACAGCCCTCACCTGCCTCTCCAGCCCTGTCTCATTACCCCACTCGTCATTGCTCACCAGCCTCTTACACATTCTGGCTTTTATTCATTCACCCATTCTTTCATTTTTGTCCCAACTTCAGGATCAGCCTTCGTGCCAATGAAAATCTGCTCTCTTAAGAGTCCCTTGTTCTCTTCATTCATAGCATTCACTGCAATGTGTAATTATACACCTAACGATGGTCTTTACAATTATCTTTCAGCTCCACTAGCTCTAGGCTTCCTGCAGGTACTTCCAAGGTAACCACTGTATCCTCAGCACCCACTACAGTGTCTGGCATATGGAGCCCGTCCGTAAGTACTGGCTGCGTGAAAGCCTGAGCAAGTGAGGTGTGGAGGACTCCTGACTCGACAAATTCCTCAGCAGTCTTCGGCTTTGGTTCCTTCTTACCCATAATGGCTCTGCCCTTTCTTCTTTAAAGGAGCATGCTTTAGGATGGGGAAAACTCAGCAAAATAGGAACTGTAACATTATGCCATTTGCCTTGGCCAAATGGACTACTCTTGGGGGTCAGTAATAAAAAGGCCACTTAGCTATGAATGCTGTGTGATCCAGGGTTTCCCCAACAATCCTAGGATAATTAGGGAACCCAAAAGTTTGCTGACTGAACCCAAAAATGTGAAAACATTTTTTATAACCCTTAGGTCTAGGGATGACAGGTTGTGCAACTCCAGGGGGCCCCATTCCCTGTAGAGTGTGTGTAGCTGGTCTGTGTAGCTGTAGGTGGTGGCCCTGCTCAGTTCCTTAATGTTGCCTTTCTGGACTATTCTTCCAGGTTTATGCTTTGCTCCTGGGTTTATCCTTTGTTAAAAACCCAATATTTATCTTATGCAAGTCTTTAAAAATATGACTAAATGGATCATATTCCTTATAAAGTTAAAGAAGTAAAAGTCAGTGAGAGGCTATGAAAAGTGAAGCTACTTAAGTCAATTTTTTTAGTAGAAAAACACCACCAACATTACTGATTTTTGAAAAATGATTCCTCATTGCTTATTTACTTTGAAAACATAAGCACATGTGAAAATATTATATAAATTTTTTTTCTTGATGGTTTTTCTTGATATTCTTGTTAAAATCCATGGGGTTTATAAAGAAAAATAAACATCTATTTTATTGAAGAAGCAGGGATAAAAATGAATAAAGCCATGTCTTTCCTTCAATACAAAAATCCCTTAGTAATCTCAAGAATGGCTTCAAAAGGAAATTAGAAATACATTTCAAGGTCAAAATCTGGGTTAGCGTGATGTCAACATGGAGAACACCTTTGGTAAGACCCTGACTGCGTGTAAGAATCATTCTTTACAATTGCTGCTGCCAAAGGATCTAAATGAATAGTTCAAGTAACTCTGACATCAAGTCAAGTATTGGAAGTAATTTAGGTAAAAATTTCCCCCAAAGAACATCTCATGATTTTCCATGATAGCTAAAGAGTTAATTCTCCCCTTAGAGTGAAGCCTTGTGGATTCGAGCAGAAGTAATTACAAGGGAGTCAGGCATCAAAGTAGGTCAGAGGATGCCCTCTGTAGGAACACAAATACCACCTCAGATGCCTCTTCAACCCTCACCTGCCCAGGCCTAAGTCATATTTTCTTCCTCTTCGCTCCTACTCATTTTGTACAATAAAGACACATCCCAGCTCTCTACCATACTAGTTCTAAGTCAGGGACCTCCCTTTGTCTCTCCTGAATCCACAGTGTAGCCCTGCAAATGTCTGACTTAGAAAAAAGAACGTTGGTACTTGCGGTGATCTTATTTTAGCCATCCTACAATACTAGGTGGGGGAGGAACAGAGAAGCCCTGAGAAGAAGGTTTAAGTTAAAATGTTTAAAAATAAATTAGGATCAACAATTGCTTTGAGTCATCACTGCCATAAAATAAAAAGATTCCTGCCAGATGCATAAAATATATTGGTCACAATAACTTGGCTCTCATTTTACTTACATATAAGGTCAAATAAGACATTATGCTTTGTGTTACTTTGTACAGAATAGGAGGACTGGAGAAACTATGGATTTTGTAGCATCAGAAGACTAAAACAGTTTTCCAGAAATGAATCAAAATTTAAGTAAATGAAAGAAACACAAGATTTTAAACCTTTACTGCACTCTTCTCCCAAAATAATCAACATATTTTCAGGATGACATATAAAGCATTCTGATTTTAAAGTCCTTTGTCCAAGTGTTTCAGGTCAGACCTGATTGGGAACACTGCACCCCAGCTGACAAGAATGCCGAGCTCTCACTTGGTCATGAGAGCCAGCAAGACTCCATGGAAACCAGTGAGTCCCAACAGATCAAAGAAGAGGTCAGCACTCAACAATTGCCTCCAGCAACCCCAAAATAGAAACTATGCTCAATACAGGTACAATTGCTCAAGTGGACCATTAAATTTTATTGTAGAAGAACTCAAAATATCACCCCCCAAAACCCAGAAATTTACAAAGGGAACTTCTGGCTCTCAGAGAAAACCATAATTTCTTCTTTGGAACTAGACTACTGGGAGTTGAAAAATATTTGAGGGAGCCATAAAGAACCAAATCATTTTGCAGTTTGTCTAGGAGGTGTTCTGGTGTTTAATGTTCCCATGATAATTTGTTATTTTGTTCTCAGAAAAGTTACAGCAAGGGCAGCCAATGCTGGCAGGTACAGATAGCAGTGAGGTGCACATTCAGTCCTTGCAGAAGCACCAGGACACAGCAGTACATGGGCACAGGGAGCCTTCCCCAATGCATAGAAAAACTCTCACACCTGACAACAGCCAGCTGAAAAAAAAGAGCAAGTAAGCTTTTAGAATCCATCTTCCCTTTCATATTCCTGGAAGGACCTATTTGTATACAAGTATTTTAGCCACTCTTGTATACAAGTCAATCTTCAAATACTTCTGCTCTTTATGTCTGTTTAGACACACATCTCAAAAATAGACAAGAGGTCCATACAGAGTGAAGTAAGTCAAAAGGAGAAAAACAAATACCGTATGCTAACACATATATATGGAATCTAAGAAAAAAAAAAAAAGGTCATGAAGAACCTAGGGGTAAGACAGGAATAAAGACACAGACTTACTAGAGCATGGACTTGAGGATATGGGGAGGGGGAAGGGTAAGCTGTGACAAAGGGAGAGAGTGTCATATACATATATACACTACCAAACGTAAAATAGATAGCTAGTGGGAAGCAGCTGCATAGCACAGGGAGATCAGCTAGGTGGTTTGTGACCACGTAGAGGGGTGGGATAGGGAGTGTGGGAGGGAGGGAGATGCAAGAGTGAAGAGATATGGGAACATATGTATATGTATAACTGATTCACTTTGTTATAAAGCAGAAACTAACACACCATTGTAAAGCAATTATACTCCAATAAAGATGTTAAAAAAAAAAGTAAGATAAAGGTTAGTAGTAGGGACTGGGGGGGGAATGGGGAATTATTGTTTAATGGATACAGAGTTTCAGTTTGGGATGATGGAAAGTTCTGGAGATGGATAACAGCGGCAGTTGGACCACACTGTAAATGTACTTAATGCCACTGCTCTGTACACTTAAAAGTGATTTAAATGGTGAATCTTGTTATGTATAATTCACTACAATTAAAAAATATATAAGAAGCAAAAAAAAAAAAAAAAAGACAAGAGGTCTTGAAACCTTTTAATACCTGCTGATTGAGAAATCTTTTCAAGGAACAGGTAGCACTCGACAACAATACATAGTGTTTTTACTTGTTATTGTTGGTGGATTTAATATCACCTTGAGCTCTAAAGGAGGGTCAATTCTGCTTCTCACCACTTCCTATCTTTCCATACATGTGAATCCTATCTTTCCATACATCTGAATTCGATTTCTCTAAATGTTCCCAAGCAGCATACACTCCCTACACAAAAGAAAACAATGTGATATTAGGTCGTTTTAATGCAGGAAAATATTTCTGTTTGAGTTAATAAAACATATTGTTTAGACACATCTGTTGCAAATAGGAAAAACTAGACTGCTATGAACAAGGAAAATTAATGATACTCTGGGAGGTTGTTGCTGGAAACTGTGCTTCAAACTACTCTTTCCCAAGATACTTTATAATGTTAGATTGTGTGTTACAAGAAGCCTGCTCTGCCCAAACCCCATTTTAGTGCCGCAATAAGACAACACATTGCTGTCTCTTATAAGTTTGCTGAAAACACAAAGATGACTGAACAGATAATAGAAACAAGTAGCCTTTTTAGGCTTCAAAGACTAGGCATCCATAAAATCGATGGGTGGAAATCCTTTTTAAAAGTCATGTCTACAGCCATTCAAGAATTTGAAAGTCTGATGTTGGGATGCTAGAAATTTGAAATCTTAGTAGTTAGGTGACCAAAGGTGATACAAACCCAGCCCTAATATATGTTTAAACAGGCCCAATTTTCATGTTGTAAGATTTGAATGGTTGGCATTCCCAGCTCTAAACAGACTAATACAGCAAATCAATTTTTAAAAGTCCATCTTTCTTATTGCTCATCAGTTTAAAATAATATGTGTGTGTGTATCTATATACATACCCCCTTTGTGGAAAAACTAAAGAATTTTATAAATGCAGTTGGTATACTGGGCTAGAAGACAAGACACCTTGATTCTAGTTCAGTCTCTGGCACAAACTTGCCGTGCAAATTTGGTGGTGACACCAACTTTCTCTGTGCCTCAGTTTCCTCATAAGCAACATGAGGTATTTAGGACTAGATCTTTTTGGTGTCTAAAATTAACACCTAGGTATGGCTGAGGTGAGCACAGAGAGGGGTGGAGACACTAGGCTTACTGGTTATCTGGAGGGTAGAATTCTACCCCAAGCAAAGAAAGGGGGCATTTCATGCAGAGGCAACATGACAAACAGACGTTAGGTCAGCAGCGAATATGGACCAATAGAGCAGAGGGGGTATGGGATGGAGAACTAACACGAGATTCTGCTGGACAGAGCCAGACAAAAGAAGCCCTTGAAGGGGAAAGCCAGTGGTATCCTGTGGTGACCTCAGCTTGTTGAGAGGAAGGCCAAGTTTACCCTTGTTCTTAAACTTTTTACTCTTGGCAATATTCCAATCTGAATATATTGCCTAACTTCAGACAACTACAACTCTATCAGACTGCAGAAAGTGGAACATCTGGCCCTCTTAATACACTGTCCACATTATATGTCTGCATTATATTTATATAACTTGGCTCTTTTATCCAGAGTGCTGCCAGGGTGGAAGGAGGACTCATTTTTCTGTAGATACAGCATTATAAAGGATAAATAGGTAACAAAATTGCCTTCATTGATCTATGTAACTTGGATGCTAAATACCACAAGAAGCCTGTCCTCCTGGTTATAACCTAGTCCCACCCAGCTGTCCAAGGCAGAAGCCTGGAAGCCAGCCTTCAATTATTGGACTACTTTCCTCAGGTCCTGTATCTATAGTTTATGTCTGAGTTCTAAAGATAGAGGAATAGAGAGCAGAAAGTTTTTGTTTGTTTGTTTGTTTTTGTTTTTTGTGGTACGCGGGCCTCTCACTGTTGTGGCCTCTCCTGTTGCGGAGCACAGACTCTGGAAGCGCAGGCTCAGCGGCCATGGCTCACGGGCCCAGCCGCTCCACGGCATGTGGGATCCTCCCGGACCGGGGCACGAACCCATGTCCCCTGCATCGGCAGGCAGACTCTCAACCA
>RJWK010046883.1:0-2500 GCA_004363435.1 Platanista minor
GCAGCCGCATAGCACAGGGAGATCAGCTCAGTGCTTTGTGATCACCTGCATGGGTGGGATGGGAGGGTGGGAAGGAGGGAGATGCAAGAGGGAGGAGATATGGGAACATATGTATATGTATAATTGATTCACTTTGTTATAAAGCAGAAACTAACACCATTGTAAAGCAATTATACTCCAATAAAGATGTTAAAAAAATGTATCCTAATTCGAAAAGAAGTAAAGCTGTCACTGTTTGCAGATGACATGATACGACACTTAGAGAATCCAAAAGATGCTACCAGAAAACTACTAGAGCTAATCAATGAATTTGGTAAAGTAGCAGGGTAGAAAATTAATGCACAGAAATCTCTGGCATTCCTCCACACTAATGATGAAAAATCTGAACATGAAACTAAGAGAACACTCCCATTTACTATTGCAACAAAAATAATAATATACTTAGGAATAAATCTGCCTAAGGAGACAAAAGACCTGTATGCCAAAAATTAATAAGACACTGATGAAAGAAATTAAAGATGATATAAATACATGGAGAGATATACCATGTTATTGTATCAAAGTGTCAACATTGTGAAAATGACTCAACTACACAAAGCAATCTACAGATTTAATGCAATCCGCATCAAACCACCACTGGCATTTTTCACCAAAGTAGAACAAAAATTTCACAGTTTCTGTGGAAACACAAAAGACCCCGAATAGCCAAAGCAATCTTGAGAATGAAAAAAGGAGCTGGAGGAATCAGGCTCCCTGACTTCACACTGTTCTAAAAAGCTATAGTAATCAAGACAGTCGGTACTGGCACAAAAACAGGAATATAGATCAACAGAACAGGTTAGAAAGCCCAGAGATAAACCCACGAACATATGGTCACCTTATCTTTGATAAAGGAGGCAAGAATATACAGTGGAGAACAGACAGCCTCTTCAATAAGTCATGCTGGGAAAACTGGACAGACTCATGTAAAAGTATGAAATTAGAACACTCCTTAACACCATACACAAAAATAAACACAAAATGGCTTAAAGACCTAAATGTAAGGCCAGACACTATCAAACTCTTAGACGAACACAGGCGGAACACTCTATGATATAAATCACAGCAAGATCCTTTTTGGCCCACCTCCTAGAGAAATGGAAATAAAAACAAAAATATACGAATGGGAACTAATGAAACAAAAGCTTTTGCACAACAAAGGAAACCATAAACAAGCTGAAAATACAACCATCAGAATGGGAGAATATATTTGAAAATGAAACAACTGACAAATGATTAATCTCCAAAATTTACAAGCAGCTCATGCAGCTCAATATCAAAAAAACAAACAACCCAATCCAAAAATGGTCAGAAGTCCTAAATAGACATTGTTCCAAAGAAGATATACAGATTGCCAACAAACACATGAAAGAATGCTCAACATCATTAATCATTAGAGAAATGCAAATCAAACCTACAGTGCGATATCATCTCACACTATTCAGAATGACCATCATCAAAAAATCCAGAAACAATAAATGCTGGAGCGGGTGTGGAGAAAAGGGAACACTCTTGCCCTGTTGGTGGGAATGTAAATTGCTACAGCCACTATGGAGAACAGTATGTAGGTTCCTTAAAATCTACAAATAGAAATACCATACGACCCAGCAATCCCACTACTGGGCTTATACCCTGAGAAAAACAGAATTCAAAAAGAGTCATACCAAAGTGTTCATTGCAGCTCTATTTACAATAGCCAGGGCATGGAATCAACCTAAGTGTCCATCAGCAGATGAATGGATAAAGAAGATGTGGCACATATATACAATGGAATATTACTCAGCCATAAAATAAATGAAATTGAGTTATTTGTAGTGAGGTAGGTGAACATAGATTCTGTCATACAGAGTGAAGTAAGTCAGATAGAGAAAAAGAAATACCGTATGCTAACACATATTTATGGATTCTAAGAAAAAAGAAGGTCATGAAGAACATAGGGGCAAGATGGGAATAAAGACACAGACCTACTAGAGAATGGACTTGAGGATACGGGGAGGGGGAAGGGTAAGCTGGGAGGAAGTGAGAGAGTGACATGGACATATATACACTACCAAATATAAAATGGATAGCTAGTGGGAAGCAGCCACATAACACAGAGAGATCAGCTCGGTGCTTTGTGACCACCTAGAGAGGAGGGATAAGGAGGGTTGGAGGGAGAGAGACTCAAGAGGCAAGAGATATGGGAACATATGTATATGTATAACTGATTCACTTTGTTATAAATCAGAATCTAACAAACCAGTGTAAAGCAATTATACTCCAATAAAGATGTTAAATAAGTAAATAAATAAATAAATTAATTAATTAATTTAAAAAAAATTAGAGGGCTTCCATGGTGGCGCAGTGGTTGAGAGTCCACCTGCCGATTCAGGGGATACGGGTTCATGCCCCGGTCCGGGAAGATCCCACATGCCGCGGAGTGGCTGGGCCCGTGCACCATGGCCACTGAGCCTGCGTGTCT
>RJWK010046883.1:7500-17475 GCA_004363435.1 Platanista minor
GCAAAAGAACAAAAGCAAAAATAAATAAGTGGGACTATATTGTACTGAAAATCTTCTGTACAGCAGAGGAAACCATCAACAAAATGACAAGGTACCTTACTAAATGGGAGAAAATAATTGTATATCAAATATCTGATAAGGGACTAATATTCAAAATATATAAAGAACTCATAAAACTCAATAGCAAAAACAAAAACAACAACAAAAAACTCAATTTTAAAATGGGTTCAAGATCTAAACAGAAAGTTTTCCAAAGAAGGCATACAGATAGCCAACAGGTACATGAAAATGTGCCCAACATCATGAATCATCAGGGAAATGTAAATAACAAAAAATTATTTATCCCACACTTGCTAGAATGGCTATTAAAAAAAAAGTGTTGGTAAGGATAAGGAGAAAAGGGAGCCCTTTGTACTAATGTTTGGAGTATAAATTGGTGCAACCTTTATGTAAAACAGTATAGAGGTTCCTCAAAAAATTAAAAATAGAACTACCATATGAACCAGAAGTTCCACTTCTCAGTATTTATCCAAAAAAACCAAAAAACAAAAAACAAACAAAAACCAAAAAGCACTAACTGAAAAAGATATATAAACTCCCATGTCTATTATGGCATTATTTACACCAAGATATGGAAACAATGTAGGTGTGCATCAATGGATAGATGGATTTTTTAAAAATTGTGTCAAAGACAAATACCTTATTATCTCTCTTTGATGTGGAATCCTAAAATCAAAAAAAAATAGTAAATTCATCTAAGTCATACAGAGGAATAGATCAGTGAACTGGAAGACAAAGTATTGGAAATCACTGATGCTGAACAGAAAAATAGAAAAAAAGAATGAAAAGAAATGACCACAGCTTAAGAGACCTCTGGGACATCATCAAGGGTACTAATGTTCACATTATAATGGTCCCAGAAGGAGAAGAGAGAAAAATGGGGTTGAAAACATAATAGCTGAAATCTTGACTAGCCTGGGAAAGGAAACAGGCATCCAAGTCCACGAAACACAGAGAGTCCCATACAGAATTAACCCAAAGAGTAATACAAGACACATTGCAATTAAAATGGCAAAAATTATGGATAAAATGTCTATTAAAAACAGCAAGGAAAAAGCAACAAGTAACATACAAAGGAATTCCCATAAGGCTGGTCAGCTGAATTTTCAGCAGAAACTCTACAGGACAGAAGGGAGTGACATTGTATTTAAAGTGATGAAAGGGAAAACCTTACAGCCAAGAATACTTTACCTAACAAGGCTTTCATTCATATCTGCTAAAGAAATCAAAAGCTTTACAGAAAAGCAATAGCTAAAAGAGTTCAGTACCACCAAGCACACTTTACAAGAAATGGTAATGGAACTTCTCTAAGTGAAAAAGGAAAGGTCACAGCTAGAAACATAAAAATCGTGAAAGGAAAAAGCGCATCACTAAAGACATACATACAGTAAAGTTAGGAAATCATCCATATGCAAAACTAGTAAGTAGGTTAAAAGACAAAAGTACTAAAATTGTCTCTATACACAATAAGTAGTTATGGGATACACAACACAGTTGTATGTAAAATACGATAACAAAAGTAGTCATTCTGAGGTGAGGAGAATACAGAGTTGTTAAAATGCACTTGAAATTGAGATCAGCAACATAAAACAATCATGTATATATGTAAATTACTATATATAAACTTCATGGTAACCACTAATCAAAAATCTATAATAGATACACACACAGAAAAGAAAAAAGAATCCAAACATAACACTAAAGTTAGTCATCAAACCACAAGAGAAGAAAACAAAAGAAGAAAGAAATTAAAAAGGCATACAAAACAACCCAAAAACAATTAACAAAATGGCAATAAGAACATAAATATGAATAATTACTTTAAAAGTAAATAGACTAAATGCTCCAATCAGAAGACATAGAGTGGCTGAATGGATACAAAAACAAGACTCGTATATATATGCTGCCTATAAGAGAGGCACTTCACATCTAAAGACTCACACACAGACTGAAAGGGGATGTTAACAGGTATTCCATGCAAATAGAAATCAAAAGAAAGCCAGGGAAGCAATATTTATATCAGGCAAAATAGACTTTCAAATAAAGACTGTTATGAGACAAAGAAACACATCATATAATAATCGAGGGACCAATCCAAGAGAAGATATAACAATTGTAAATATGTATGCACCCAACATAGGAGCACCTAAATACATAAAGCAGATACTAACAGACATAAAGTGAGAAATTGAAAGTAACAAAATAAGAGTGAGGGTTATAACACACCACTTACATCAATAGAGAGTTCATCCAGACAGAAAATAAATGAGGAAACAGTGGCCTTAAATCACACATTAGATTATGAGGACTT
This sequence comes from Platanista minor, assembly GCA_004363435.1. Classification (NCBI taxonomy): domain Eukaryota; kingdom Metazoa; phylum Chordata; class Mammalia; order Artiodactyla; family Platanistidae; genus Platanista; species Platanista minor. The sequence goes on from RJWK010046883.1 coordinate 9,872, forward strand.
AAAAGGTATATGTAGAACATTCCATCCAAAAGCAACAGAACGCACGTTCTTTTAAAGTGTACATGGAACATTCTCCAGGATAGTTCATATGCCAGGCCACAAAACAAGCCTTAGTAAATTTAAGAAAATTGAAATCATATCAAGCATCTTTTCAATCTGCAATGCTATGAGACTAGAAATCAACTATAAGAAAAAAACTGCAAAAGAATGTGGAGGTTAAACAATATGCTACTAAATAACCAATGGATCACTGGAGAAATCAAAGAGAAAAAATACCTGGAGACAAATGAAAATGAAAACACAAAAATCTAAAGTCTATGGGAGGCAGCAAAAGCAGTTCTAAGAGGGAAGTTTAGAGTGTTGCAAACTTATCTCAGGAAACAAGAAAAATTCAAAATGAACAACATAACCTTACAACCAAAGAAACTAGAAAAAGAAAAACAAACAAAACCCAAAAGTAGTAGAAGTAAAAAATCATAAAGTTCAGGACAGAAATAAATGGAGACTTAAGAAAAAAACAAAAAAAATAATGAAACTAAGAGCTAGTTCTATGAAAAGATTTAAAAAAATATAAACATTGAGCCAGACTTACCAAGAAAAAAGGGCTCAGATCAATAAAATCAGAAATGAAAAAAGAGAAGCTACAACTGACACCACAGAAATACAAAGGATTTTAAGAGACTACTATAAACAACTATATCACAATAAAATGGACAAACTATACTTACCAGGCAGGGGAGATACCATGGTTATGAAGGTGGTTTTCCCAGGGTGAGGCTCACCCATTGTACTCCAGATGTGCTGACCCCTGAGATTTCCCCAAATGGAGAAAACTCAGCTGCATAGTATGTGGTAGTGGGGGGACTGCATTCATGCTTTCTCATGCTTTTGTGTGTGTTTTAATGGTAGAGGTCTTTCAAAACCGTTTTCTAAGGGTCCAGTGGCTCATCTTTAATACTGAAGACTTCCTTATCCATTTGACTGTAGGTGGGTGGTAGTGAATATATTACAGGGACATAGTGAATTGAAGATCTTAAATAGTACAAAAAAATTTTTTAATGGACAACCTAGAAGAAAAGGACAAATTCCTAGAATTATAAAATCTCCCAAGACTGAACCAAAAAGAAATAGAAATTATTAACAGGCCAAATACCAGTAAAGATATTGAATACATAATTAAAAAACATCTAACAAGCATACATCCAGAATCAGATGGCTTCACAGGTGAATTCTAACAAATATTTAGAGAAAAAATAACACCTTATACTTCTCAAACTATTCCAAAAAAATTGCAGAGGAAGAAAGGTTTCAGAACTGATTCTAGGAGACCCAGATCAACCTGATAAAAAAATGCAGACAAAGATATCATAAAAAAAGAAAATTACAGACAATATTACTGATGAACTTAGATGCAAAAATACTCAACATAATATTAGCAAAGTGAATCCAACAATACATTAAAAGGATCATACACCATGAGGATCATACACCATGACCAAGGGTATGATCAAATTCACAAGGATTTTTCAATCAGCAAATCAATGTGTTATACCATGTTAACAAATTGAAGAATAAAAACCATATGATCATTTGAATAGATGCAGAAAAAAGCTTTTGACAAAATTCAATATCCATTTATGATAAAACTCTCTTCAAACTTGGCATAGAGGGAACATAACTCAACATAATAAAGGACATATATGACCAGTCCACAGCTAATATCAAACTCAATAGTGAAAAGCTGAAAGCATATCCTCTAAGGTAAGGAACAAGATATGGATGCCCAGTTTTGCCACTTCTATTTAACATAGCATTGGACAAGAAAAAGGAGTAAAAGAATCCAAATTGAATAGGGAGAAGTAAAACTGTCTCTGTTTGCAGATGACATGATACTGTACATAGAAAATCCTAAGGACACCACCAAAAAGCTACTAGAGCACATCAATGAATTCAGTAAAGTTGCAGGATATAAAGTAAATATATAGAAATTGGTTGCATTTCCATACACTAATAATGAACGATCAGAAAGAGATACAAAGGAAGCAATCCAATTTACAATCACAAAAAAAGAATAAAATACCTAGGAATAAACTACCTAAAAAGTTAAAATACCTGTACTCTGAAAATTATAAGACACCAGTGAAAGAAACTGAATGTGATGTAAACAGATGGAAATATGTGACACATTCATGGATTGGAAGAATTAATATTGTTAAAATGACCATGCTACCACGAGCAATCTACAATCTGTAGGTTCAGTCTCGGAAGGTTGTGCTTTTCTAGGAAGTTGTCTATTTCTTCCAGGCTGTCCATTTTATTGGCATATAGTTGCTTGTAGTAATCTCTCATGATACTTTGTATTTTTGCAGTGTCAGTTGTTACTTCTCCTTTTTCGTTTCTAACTCTATTGATTTGAGTATCCTTTCTTTTTTTCTTGATGACTGTGGATAATGGTTTAGAAGTTTTGTTTATCTTCTCAAAGAACCAGCTTTTAGTTTTATTGATCTTTGTTATCATTTCCTTCATTTCTTTTTCATTTATTTCTGATCTAATCTTTATGACTTCTTTCCTTCTGCCAACTTTGGGGATTCTTTGTTCTTCTTTCTCTAATTGCTTTAGGTGTAAAGTTAGGTTGTTTATTTGAGATGTTTCTTCTTTCTTGAGGTAGGAGTCTATTGCTGTTAACTTCACTCTTAGAACTGCTTTTGCTGCATCATATAGGTTTAGGGTAGTATTCTTTTCATTGTCTTTTTTTCTGTTTTTTTTTATTTCCTCTTTGATTTTTTCAGTGATCTTTTGGTCATTAAGTAGTGTACTGTTTAGTCCATGTGATTGTATTATTTGCAGTTTTTTCCCCCTGTAATTGTTGTCTACTCTCATAGCATTGTGGTCAGAAAAGATACTTGATACGATTTCAGTTTTCTTAAACTCACCAAGGCTTGATTTGTGACCCAAGATATGAACTATCCTGGAGAATGTTCCATGAGCACTTGAGAAGAAAGTGTATTCTGTTGTTTTTGGATGGAATGTCCTGTAAATATCAATTAAGCCCATCTTTTTTAATGTGTCATTTAAAGCTTGTGTTTCCTTATTATTTTCATTTTTGTTGATCAGCCCATTGGTGAAAGTGGAGTGTTAACGTCCCCTACTATGATTGTGTTACTGTTGAATTCCCCTTTTATGGCTATTAGCATTTGCCTTATATATTGGGGTGCTCCTATGTTGGTTGCATAAATATTTACAATTATTATATCTTCTTCTTGGATCAATCCCTTGATCATTATGTATTGTCCTTCCTTGTCTCTTGTAATAGTCTTTATTTTAAAGACTATTTTGTCTGATATGAAAATTTCTACTTCAGCTTTCTTTTGATTTCCATTTGCATGGAATATCTTTTTCCATCCCCTCACTTTCAGTCTGTATGTTTCCCTATGTCTGATGTGGGTCTCTTTTCAACAGCATATATAAGGGTCTTGTTTTTGTATCCATTAACCCAGTCTATGTCTTTTGGTGGGAGCATTTAATCCATTTACAATTAAGGTAATTATCAAGATGTATGTTCCTATTACCATTTTGTTAATTGTTTTGGGTTTGTTATGGTAGGTCTTTTCCTTCTCTTGTGTTTCCTGCCTAGAGAAGTTCCTTTAGCATTTGTTTTAAAGCTGGTTGGCTGGTGCTGAATTCTCTTAGGTTTTGCTAGTCTGGAAAGGTTTTAATTTCTCTGTCGATTCAGCATGAGGTCCTCGCTGGGTAGAGTGATCTTGGTTGTGGTTTGTCCCCTTTCTTCACTTTAAATATGTCCTGCTACTGGCTTCTGGATTGCAGAGTTTTTGCTGAAAGATCAGCTCTTAACCTTATGGGGATTCCCTTGTAAGTTATTTGTTTTTTTTCCCTTGCTTCTTTTAATATTTTTTCTTTGTATTTAATTTTTTTCATCTTTATTGGAGCATGCAGGTTCTTAGTTCCCATTGTTTTTGGTGTCTATCCCCAGTGGGGTTGTGTAGGATTCCTGGTGGATGGGACTAGTGCCTGTGTTCTGGTGGATGAGGCTGGATCTTGTCTTTCTGTTTTCCAGGACTGCATCTGGTGATATGTTTTGTGGTGTCTGTAACTTTATTATGATTTTAGGAAGCCTCTCTGCTAATGGGTGTGTTTGTTTTCATGTCTTGCTAGTTGTTTGGCACAGGGTGTCCAGCACTGTAGCTTGGTGCTCGTTGAGTGGATCTGAGTCTTAGCGTTCAGATGGAGATCTCTGGGAGAGCTTTCAGCATTTGATATTATGTGGAGCCGAGAGATCTGTGGTGGACCAATGTCTTGAATTCGGCTCTCCCTCTTCAGAGGCACAGGCTTGACAAGCGGCTGGAGCACCAAGACCGTGTCAGCCACAGGGCTGTTGCTGTATGGGCATTTCCGACACCAGCCAGGCTCTGAGGCGATGTGTGGGGGTGCTCCTGGAAGGCAGAATGGACCAGTGATGCCTGGGGAGAGGGGATGCCCATGGATGGGGTTGGGGAGTGGAGAGTGATGGTGGCCGCTCTGGGTGCAGGCACAAGGGCCCAAGGACCATCCCAGGCCAGGGAGTCAGCGAGCAGAAGGAAGTGGGTGCCCCCTCTGCAGGATACATAATTAATGTAAAGAAATCTCTTGCATTCCTATACACTAACAATAAAAGATCAGAAGGAGAAATTTAGTAAACAATTTCATTTACCATTGCAACAAAAAGAATAAAATACCTATGATGAACCTTCCTCAGGAGGTAAAAGATCTGTACTCAGAAAACTACAAGACACTGATGAAAGAAATCAACGATGACACAGATGGAGAAATATACTACTTCCTTGAATTAGAAGAATAAAAAATGTGAAAATGACTGTACTACTGAAGGCAATCTACAGATTCAGTGGAATCCGTATGAAATCACCAACGCCATTTTTACACAGAATTAGAACCCAAAATTGTATAACTTGGATGCAAACAAAAAAGACCCCAAATAGCCAAAGCAATCCTGAGAAAGAAACACAAAGCTGGAGGAATCAGGCTCCCTGACCTCAGACTATACTAAAAAGCTACAGTAATCAAGAGAGTATCATGCTGACACAAAAACCAAAATATGGATCAATGGAACTGGGTAGAAATACAGAGATAAACCCATGCACCTATGGTCACCTAATTTATGAGAAAGAGTCAAGAATATACAATGGAGAAAAGGCAGTCTCTTCAATAAGTGGTGCTGGGCAAACTGGACAGCTACATGTAAAAGAATGAAATTAGAACACTCCCTAAAACCAAACACAAAAATAAACTCAAAATGGATTATAGACCTAAACGTAAGGCTCGACACCATAAAGCTCTTAGAGGAAAACATAGGAAGAACACACTTTGACATAAATTAAATCAAGATCTTTTTGACCCACCTCCTAGAGAAATGGAAATAAAACAAAAATAAACAAATGGGACCTAATGAAACTTAAAATCATTTCCACAGCAAAGAAAATCATGAACGAGACCAAGAGCTAACCCTCAAAATTGAAGGCAATATTTCTATCAAAGCAACTGACAAGGGCTTAATCTCCAAAATAAATAAACTGCTCATGGAGTTCGATATCAAAAAAAAAACAACCCAATCAAAAAATCCACAGAAGACCTAAATAGACATTTCTCCATAGAAGACATACAGATGGCCAAGCGGCCCATGAAAAGATGCTCAACATCACTAATTATTAGAGAAATGCAGATCAAATCTAGAATGAGGTATCACATCACACTGGCCAGGATGGCTATCATCAAAAAAATCTTCAAACAATAAATGCTGGAAAGGGTGTGGAGAACAGGGAACCCTCTTGCTCCTTTGGCAGGAATGTAAATTCGTACAGCCACTATGGAGAACAGCATGCTGTTCCTTTAAAAAACTAAAAATGGAACTACCATATGACCCAGCAATCCCACTACTGGGCATATACCCTGAGAAAACCATAATTCAAACGGACACATGCACCCTAATGTTCACTACAGCATTGTTTACAATAGCCAGGATATGGAATCAACCTAAATGTCCTTTGAAAGATGGATGGCTAAAGAAGATGTGGTACATATACACAATGGAATAGTAGCCATTAAAAAGAATGAAATTGGGTCATTTGTAGAGACATGGTTGGACCTAGAGTCTGCCATACAGAGTGAAGTATGTCAGAAAGAGAAAACAAAATATCTTATATTAATTCATATATCTGGAATCTAAAAATATGGTACAGATGAACCTACTTTTCAGGGCAGAAGTAGAAATGCAGACATAGAGAATGGATGTGTGGACACGAGGGCAGAGTGGTGTTGGATAAATTGGGAGGTTGGGATTGACGTATGGGTGCACTGCCATGTGTAAAATAGATAGCTGGTGGGAACTTGCTGTATAGCACAGGGAGCTCAGCTCGGTGCTCTGTGGTGACCTAGATGGGTGGCATGGGGTGGCGGGGTAGGAGGGAGTTCGAGAGGGAAGGGATATATGTGTACATAGAGCTGATTCACTTCATTGTACAGCAGAAACTAACAGAAGAGTTAGTTTACAACAGAAAGTAATATAAAGCAGATATACCTCAATTAAAAAAAAAACACTAACTCCTTTTGAGTTTTACAATCTAGACTAGGATATATTCTCAGCCACATTATCAAATAAAGAGAAGAAAATATACATCTTCGAATACAAAGATGCAGAAATGACATCCCATACACCACTTCTTTTGAATTTATAAGGGATATGCCTTAGCATACATGGCAATAAACCAAGAAAGTAAAAGAAAAAGAATGAGATCCAAGAACAACAGCTTCAACCCAGGAGAACAACAGAAGGAAATATCCTTGTTTTGACAGTGGGGCAACCAGAATGTAGAGTGTGAAGTCCTCATTGAAGCACTGAAGATTTTGAAACAGAGATCTCCAAGAAAAATGCATAACTTACTGGATCAGCCAGTCTTCGGTTTAACACAAAACTATAAACATAGGCACATAAAATGACAGTAAAAAAGAGAAGAAAAAAAAAACTCTAGAAATTGCTCTGTTGGCAAAGAGGCAGAAGGCTGTTTAAGAAAGTAAAGTTCAATTTACTGAAACCAGAGCTACCTTTGTATTGGGTGGATAGTCAGCAAGTCAGTAGGTAAGGCCTACACTGGATAAAGCAAGAAATAGCAGGATTTTTTTTAGTTTAAATTTAATTTAATTTTATATTTTGAGTATAGCTGATTTAGAATGTTGTTATTTTCTGCTGTACAGCAAAGTGCATCAATTATATGTAAACATATATCCACACTTTTTAAGATTCTATTCACATAAAAGTCATTAAAGAGTACTGAGAAGAGTTCTCTGTGCTATACAGTAGGTCTTATTAGTTATCTATATTATATATAGTAGAAACACTTTAATTTTTTTTCTTTTATATTGGACTATAGTTGGGTAACAATGATGTGTTAGTTTCAGGTGTACAGCAAAGTGGTTCAGTTATACATATACATAGATCGATTATTTTTCAGATACTTTTCCCACATAGGTTATTACAGAATACTGAGTAGAGTTCCCTGTGCTATATTGTAGGAAATAGCAGAATTAAGACATTA
>RJWK010046884.1:0-17474 GCA_004363435.1 Platanista minor
ACCAAGGCTTGATTTGTGACCCAAGATATGATCTATCCTGGAGAATGTTCCATGAGCACTTGAGAAAAATGTGTATTCTGTTGTTTTTGGATGGAATGTCCTATAAATATCAATGTATCATTTAAAGCTTGTGTTTCCTTATTTATTTTCATTCTGGATGATCTGTCCATTGGTGAAAGCGGGGTGTTAAAGTCCCCTACTATGAATGTGTTACCGTCGATTTCCCCTTTTATGGCTGTTAGTAGTTGCCTTATGTATTGAGGTGCTCCTGTGCTGGGTGCAAAAATATTTACAATTGTTATATCTTCTTCTTGGATCGACGCCTTGATCATTATATAGTGTCCTTCTTTGTCCCTTGTAATAGTCTTTATTTTAAAGTCTATTTTGTCTGATATGAGAATTGCTACTCCAGCTTTCTTTTGGTTTCCGTTTGCATGGAATATCTTTTTCCATCCCCTTACTTTCAGTCTTTATGTGTCTCTAGGTCTGAAGTGGGTCTCCTGTAGACAGCATATATATGGGTCTTGTTTTGGTATCCATTCAGCCAGTCTGTGTCTTTTGGTGGGGACATTTAATCCGTTTACATTTAAGGTGATTATCGATATGTATGTTCCTATTCCCATTTTCTTAATTGTTTTGGGTTTGTTATTGTACGTCTTTTCCTTCTCTTGTGTTTCTTGCCTAAAGAAGTTCCTTTAGCATTTGTTGTAAAGCTGGTTTGGTGTTGCTGAACTCTCTCAGCTTTTGCTTGTCTGTAAAGGTTTTAATTTCTCCATCAAATCTGAATGAGATCCTTGCTGGGTAGAGTAATCTTGGTTGCAGGTGTTTCTCCTTCATCACTTTAAATATGTCCTGCCAGTCCCTTCTGGCTTGAAGAGTTCCTGCTGAAAGATCAGCTGTTAACCTTATGGGGATTCCCTTGTTTGTTATTTGTTGTTTTTCCCTTGCTGCTTTTTTGTTTGTTTGTTTGTTTTTTGCGGTACGCGGGCCTCTCACTGTTGTGGCCTCTCCCGTTGCGGAGCACAGGCTCCGGACGCGCAGGCTCAGCGGCCATGGCTCATGGGCCCAGCCGCTCCGCAGCATGTGGGATCTTCCCGGACCGGTCAAGAACCTGTGTCCCCTGCATCGGCAGGCGGACTCTCAACCACTGCGCCACCAGGGAAGCCCTCCCTTGCTGCTTTTAATATGTTTTCTGTGTATTTAATTTTTGATAGTTTGATTAGTATGTGTCTTGCCGTGTTTCTCCTTAGATTTATCTTGTGTGGGACTCTCTGTGCTTCCTGGACTTGATTAACTATTTCCTTTCCCATATTAGGGAAGTTTTCAACTATAATCTCTTCAAATATTTTCTCAGTCCCTTTCTTTTTCTCTTCTTCTTCTGGAACCCCTATAAATCGAATGTTGGTGCATTTAACGTTGTCCCAGAGGTCTCTGAGACTGTCCTCAGTTCTTTTCATTCTTTTTTCCTTATTCTGCTCTGCAGTAGTTATTTCCATTATTTTATCTTCCAGGTCACTTTTCCGTTCTTCTGCCTCAGTTATTCTGCTATTGATCCCATCTAGAGTATTTTTAATTTCATGTATTGTGTTGTTCATTGTTGCTTGTTTCATCTTTAGTTCTTCTAGGTCCTTGTTAATTCTATTTCCAAGGTTTTGGATCATCTTTACTATCATTCTGAATTCTTTTTCAGATAGACTGCGTATTTCCTCTTCATTTGTTAGGTCTGGTGGGTTTTTATCTTGCTCCTTCATCTGCTGGGTGTTTTTCTGTCTTCTCATTTTGCTTATCTTACTGTGTTTGAGGTCTCCTTTTTGCCGGCTGCAGGTTCATAGTTCCCGTTGTTTTTGGTGTCCGTCCTCAGTGGCTAAAGTTGGTTCAGTGGGTTGTGTAGGCTTCCTGGTGGAGGGGACTAGTGCCTGTATTCTACATGGATGAGGCTGGATCTTGTCTTTCTGGTGGGCAGGTCCACGTCACGTCGTGTGTTTTGGGGTGTCTGTGGACTTATTATGATTTTAGGCGGCCTCTCTGCTACTGGGTGGGGTTGTGTTCCTGTCTTGCTAGTTGTTTGGCATAGGGTGTCCAGCACTGTAGCTTGCTGGTCTTTGAGTGAAGCTGGGTGCTGTTGTTGAAATGGAAATCTCTGGGAGATTTTTGCCATTTGATATTATGTGGGGTTGGGACGTCTCTTGTAGACCAGTGTCCTGAAGTTGGCTCTCCCACCTCAGAGGCACAGCACTGACTCCTGGGTGCAGCACCAAGAGCCTTTCATCCACACGGCTCAGATTAAAAGGGAGAAAAAGTAGAAAGAAAGATAGAAAGAGAGAGAGAGAGAGAGAGGGAGGGAGGGAGGGAGGGAGGGAGGGAGGAACGAAGTAAGAAAGGAAGGAAAATAGAATAATGTTAGATAAAATAAGGTTATTAAAATAAAAAATTAAGATAGAAAAAAATTTTTTTAAAGTTAAACAAAAAACAAAACCAGACAGATAGAACCCTAGGACAAATGGTGAAAGTAAAGCTATACAGACAAAATCTCACACATAATACACATACACACTCATAAAAAGAGGAAAAGGGGGGAAAAATAAATAAATCTTGCTCTCAAAGTCCACCTCCTCAATTTGGGATGATTCGTTGTCTATTCATGTATTCCACAGATGCAGGGTACATCAAGTTGATTGTGGGGATTTAATCCGCTGCTCCTGAGGCTGCTGGGAGAGATTTCCCTTTCTCTTCTTTTTCGCACAGCTTCCGGGGCTCAGCTTTGGATTTGGCCCTGCCTCTGCGTGTAGGTCGCTGGAGGGCGTCTGTTCTTCGCTCAGACAGGACTGGGTTAAAGGAGCCGCTGACTCGGGGGCTCTGTCTCACTCAGGCCCGGGGGAGGGAGGGGCACGGATTGCGGGACGAGCCTGCGGCGGCAGAGGCCGGCGGGGCGTTGCACCAGCCTGAGGCGCGCTGTGTGTTCTCCCGGGGAAGCCGTACCTGGATCCCGGGACCCTGGCGTTGGCGGGCTGCACAGGCTTCGGGAGGGGAGGTGCGGAGAGTGACCTGTGCTCGCACACAGGCTTGTTGGTGGCGGCAGCAGCAGCCCCAGTGCCTCAGTCCCGTCTCTGGGGTCCGCGCTGGTTAGCCGCGGCTCACGCCCGTCTCTGGAGCTCCTTTAAGCAGCGCTCCCAATCCCCTCTCCTCGCGCACCAGGAAACAGAGAAGAAGAAGTCTCTTGCCTCCTCTGCAGGTCCACACTTTTTCCCGGACTCCCTCCCGGCTAGCTGTGGTGCACTAGCCCCCTGCGGGCTGTGTTCACGCCGCCAACCCCTGTCCTCTCCCTGCGATCCGACGGAAGCCTGAGCCTCAGTTCCCAGCCCCGCCCGCCACGGCGGGGGAGCAGACAAACCTCTCGGGCTGGTGAGTGCCGGTCGGCGCCGATCCTCCGTGCGGGAATCTCTCCGCTTTGCCCTCCACGCCCCTGCGGCTGTGCTCTCCTCCGCGGCTCCGAAGCTTCCCCCCTCCGGCACCCGCAGTTTCCGCCCGCGAAGGGGCTTCCTAGTGTGTGGAAACCTTTCCTGCTTCACAGCTCCCTCCCACTGGTGCCGGTCCCGTCCCTATCCCTCTCTTTTTTTTCTTTTTTTGTTTGCCTTACCCAGGTACGTGGGGAGTTTCTTGCCTTTTGGGAGGTCTGAGGTCTTCTGCCAGCGTTCAGTAGGTGTTCTGTAGGAATTGTTGCACGTGTAGATGCATATCTGGTGTATCTGTGGGGAGGAAGTTAATCTCCACGTTTTACTCTTCCGCCATCTTCTCTCTAATCCGAACCTTGTCTTTTTCAATGACCAATTTCCAAGGATGATCCATCTCACAAACCTTATTTTCTAATGGTTCACAATCATTAAAAACAATCCCAGGTTAAAAAGAATTTCATATGCTTTGGCTCTCTAGAGAAAGATGTGAGAAATTTGGCTGGTGCTTTGAACTCTTCAGTTAAAAGTCACTCTTGGAATATAAAGGACAGTTCGTCTCACTTTTCAGTGGGTGAAATCTGCCTGATAATTGACAAGAACAAAAATGGGGTCAGGGTCTGTCATAGCCCAAACTGATGTGGAGAGTTGCTCTCCGCTCCAACACAAAATTGTACGTGCTGACAACAGCTCTTCTGGACAATGCATAGATGCAATGACTTGAATACCTACAGTGGGCTCTGGTCAACTCAAGAGATTCTCTTTTTTCCAGTGTCAGTAGTTTTCTCTTTGTCTCTCTCAGAAGTTTCTCTTACTGAGCCTGGCCGTTTTTTCTTTAGGGCTGCTCAGTTGTCTTCATTAGATGAGATGCTCCACATGACACATTATGCTGAGGTAGCCCTAAAAAAGTGTTAATGCCACTGTTCTAGGGTACATTTATTCTTTAAGAGTGCTGTTAGAGGCATAATATCTTTAATTCCAAAGAGTGAGTATAATTTAGGGTTCTTGGAGGTATGGAAGGCTGATGAGAAGGTGGTTTTGGCTGAGTATCTATAGATATTAGGTGGGGAAAAGGAAGGAATATATTTTTATACCTTTCAGACTACCTGTGTATCCATTAAGTACCATGCATCGAAAATGCACCCTAATTTGAAATGAGACAGTAGTGGCTATGAGATGAAGAGGTAAAGGGAAAAGGTCTAAATTAGGGCACGTTCACCGTGAAACCAAATTTATTTTGCGTTATGACCTTCTCTCTTCTGTCCTAGTTGCAGACCGTACTCTTTGTGGCTATGGCTACATATGCGACTGCCATTTGCCTCATTAGGCATCACTGCAGTTGATGTAGCAGCAGCCAAGCATCTGTCTGGCCTTCACTCAGCATCCCTTTATTTTCTTTTATTTTTTTCCTGGCAGCTGCTGGTGAGTGATTTGATCTCAAATGATAATCTACACACTCAGAAATGACCCTCAGGCATACACTACACAGAACAAGGTAGCCTTCATCCAATTTTGCCTGTCACTACCTATCTCTTCCATCTAATGATGTGAGAGTCTATTTGCCAAACATCTGCAGTTTGGACTGTGGTTTTGAATAATGTCACTGGCAGATCTGTTTATTCAGCCTCTGGGGATGGCATCTGCTGATGGCCCTCCTAATGCGCCAGTGTTTATTCTTTTCACTGCGAAAGTGCTCTCTCATTCATCTGAACTGTCAATTTTCCCATTACCTGTCTTTTAAATAGTAACCATTGTCTTTCTGTGTCCCTTGAGGATAGAAAGGCTAAACAGCAAGTTTTCTGCTTCTATAGCATGCAGCTGCTGAGAGAGGCGAGTTCTTGACTAGACCACATCTCCATCTAAAGTGGTCTTATACAACCTTGGCTAATTAAAGACAAAGGGATGATCTGATGGCCAATACATTCTCCTCCTGAAGGTTGGAAGGTTCATCTGCTTGACATCTGTCACAGACTACTCATTCGTGACTACTGTGTTCTCTGTAACGTCTTGGGTGCTGAGGGGCTCTGGAGCAGTTTACGAGATATTCTTGCCCTTAAGGAATTACAGTCTAACCCACGCATTCAAGAATCTTTGTGGATTATCCATTATGCACAACACATTGTGCCAGGGTATGAAATGAAAATGTGGGCTGTGTCCTTGAGTGATCACAATACAGTAAGATTAGTTATATTCAAAACACAGCGCCATGTCTTACGCGATAAATGGCATAAGGGTATGTTATAATTGTTCAGAGGCAAGGCATATCTAGCTATTTTGCAGGCATGCCACATTTTTAATGCACAATGCCAAACTCATTTGCTTTTCTGTTTCTTTTCCTACCCTCAATTTTGCTCCTCTTTTCGTCTTCTTCAAATAGTGTCATTCTAGCCAACAGAACTAAAATATCAATCTTTCCTCCCCTCTCTTCTACCTCCCCTTTCTCAACCAGATGTTGTCAATTCTATACGGTAAATGTTTCGCAACACACGCTTTCTCTTCATTGTCCCTGCCCTCTTCTCCAAGTGCATTCTCTTTTCATTGGTAATTTGGGTTCTTGCAATAATTTCTAAGTGATTGATCTGTGTACAGCTGCTCCTTCATCTAATTCATCCTCTACCCTGCTGTCAGAGTTACAGTTCTGATCGTATTTGACTATTTTATTTCAGTGTTCCTAGGAGAAATGTTCAACTATGAAAACATGGCGTATGAGGACCTGCATCAGGGGTTAGCAAACTTTTTTCCTGTAAAAAGTCGGTAAATATTTTAGGCCTTGTGGACAATATAGTCTTTGTCACAGCTATTCAACTTTGCACTGTAGTGCAGCCTTAGATAGTAAATAAACAAGTGGACATTGCTGTGTACCAATAAAACCTTACTTATGGACACTGATATATGAATTTCATATAATTTACATGTAATAGTGTCCTTCATGAGAAGGATACATTAAGTAGTATCCTTCTTTTGATTTTTTTCAACCAGCTAAAAATGCGAAAACCATTCTTAGTGCCTGGGCCACACACACACTCAAAAAATGGCAGGCCAGATTTGGTCCATTGGCAAAACCCTGGCCTACAGAGTCCGACCCTTCCTTACCTCGCTGACACCTCATCACCTCCTTTCCTTCACCTTCTCTCCAGTCCTTTGTTTCTGCCACAACAGCCTACTCGCCTATTTCTGTGCAAGCCATATACTTTCATACTTCTATACCTGTGATTCTTAACCCTGACTACCACTTGGGGAAGCAGACTCAATACTGGATCCTAGAGAATCTTCTCATATCCTTGAAGCCAGCCCAAGGACTTTTTTGTACTTAGTCTTCCAGAAAGCCATTCTCCTGTGACTATCCAGTGTCATCTCCCCAATTACCAGAAATAGAAAAGAACTGAGCTTTTCCCTGGTTTGCGAGGTAACAAATCAGTCGGTCACAATGTCATGGATGTCGGCTTGTTACCTCATCTTGAAGTGTAAGATGTCTTTGGATTTTTGGTTTTCTAGTGATCTGTCTGGTTTTGTGGGGGGATTTGAGGAGCTTCAACAACTATGAATGACACTGTTGTAGCCGTCTTCCAGAGTCCTGCCATTTCTTTCTCTCACTGTTTTAATCTTACCTAGTTTGATCATCCATTAGTTTTCATTGCCTGTAATTTACACTCAGCCTCAAGACCTTGTTTGGAACATACCTTTTTTTTTTGTTCCCTCTTCTAGTTTCTAACCCAGATACCTTTCCCAGAATATGGACATCTTATATAGTGCTATAACATAATTGACAAGGTCTTAATTCACAAAACTCAACACCTTGTGTTAATATTCATTTTGTACTTAAACTTTCTTTTTTAAAGAATAATGCCATTTGCAGCAACATGGATGTAACTAGAGATTATCATACTAAGTGAAGTAAGTCAGAAAGAGAAAGACAAATACCATGTGGTATCACTTATATGTAGAATATGTATTATATGTAGAATCTAAAATATGGCACAAATGAACGTATCTACAGAACAGAAACACACTCAGAGACATAGAGAACAAGCTTGGTTGCCAAGGGGAAGGTGGGGAGAGAAAGGGCTGGACTGGGAGTTTGGGGTTGGTGGATGCAAACTATTACATTTAGAGTGGATAAGCAGCAAGGTCCTACTGTATCACACAGGGAACTGTATCCAATATCCTGGGATAAACCATAATGGGAAAGAATATTTAAAAAGAATGTGTATGTGTGTAAAGCTGAGTCCCTTTGCTGCACAGCAGAGATCGCCACAACATTGTACGTCAACTATACTTAAATACATAAACAGCATAAACTTTCTTTTTTTTAGATAGGAATTAAGTAATCTTCTATAATGTGTTTTACTGCCTTTCAATGCAGGCTAAAAAATAGTCTAATAGCAGTGACAGAAAAAAAAATGCCAAATTATAGTTAATGGTGTGTATTAGTGTCTTTAGCTCTTTGTAAAGTTAATGAATGACCAAATCACCTTTGAAAGACAGTTGATACTGAGAAATATCATGGGCTTCTGGCTTCTCATCCAGCTATTGAAACCCATCTTATACACAGAGTCATATAGATTCTGTCAAGCCTCATTGATGTCTTGATGAAAGTACTTAATATTTATATCATAAAGGCCCCCTTTTCAAACACAAACTGCTACAATATACTGTTTTTAATGTTGTAAAATTTCTGAAAATATGCTGGATCCATTGGATCAGCTTACCCATTCTGAGTCAGATGAGACTTTACTAGAAGCATGACCTGTTTGAATACCACATTAGTTCTCTTTGCTGCCATAGAGTTTACCACAGACTTAGTAGTTGGTAAATTACTTGGTCAGAAGTCTGGATGGGCATGACTGGGTCCTCTGCTGAGCTTCAACAAGACCAAACTCAAGGCAAGAGGCTGCCTGCATCCTTCTTCATGTTTTCCAAGTGGCCCTACACATGGCAGGTTGAGTATCTCTCCTGATTCTAATGTCTCCGACTTCCCCTCAGACCACTTCTCTCTTGCATCCAGCCAGAGGCAGCTCTCTGCTTCTAAGGGCTCATATGGCTAGACGTGGCCACCTCGATAATCCAGAAAAATCTCCCCACTTTAAGATTAGTAATCTTTTTTGGGTTTTTTTGACTTTCTTTTTAAATACATTTGTTTATTTTTTGGCTGCGTTGGGTCTTCGTTGCTGCGCGCAGGCTTTCTCTAGTTGCGGCGAGCGGGAGCTACTCTTCCTTGCAGTGCGCAGGCTTCTCATTGCGGTGGCTCCTCTTGTTGCAGAGCACAGGCTCTAGGCGTGCAGGCTTCAGTAGTTGTGGCACATGGGCTCAATAGTTGTGGCTCGAGGGCTCTAGAGCGCAGGCTCAGTAGTTGTGGCGCACGGGCTTAGTTGCTCCGTGGCATGTGGGATCTTCCTGGACCAGGGCTCGAACCCATATCCGCTGCATTGGCAGGCAGATTCGTAACCGCTGCTCCACCAGGGAAGTCCTAGTAATCTTTTTTTATCTTTTTATTTTATATTGGAGTATAGTTGATTAAGACTGTTGTGCTAATTTTAGGTGTACAGCAAAGTGATTCAGTTATACATAGACATGTAGCTATTCTTTTTCTAATTCTTTTCCCATTTAGGTTGTTACATAATATTGAGCAGAGTTCCCTGTGCTATACATAGCTCCTTGTAGGTTATCCGTTTTAAATATAGCAGTGTGTACATGTCAATCCCAACCTCCCAGCCTATCCCTCCTCCCTCCCCTTCCCTGCTGGTAACCATAAATTCATTCTCTGAGTCTGTTTCTTAATTACATTTGCAAATTTTCCCTTTCCACGTAATACACATATTCAGATTCCAGGGATTAGGACATGGACATCTTTGGAGTACCCTTCTGTTAACTACAAATATTATTAGTTTTATTCCTTGGTGGCTGGAAAACATACTAGGTTAACGAGGGTAATCAAAAAATAACATGAAAATTTATTTATTTATCACGGAGCAAGGATTTCCATGTTACCTCCTTCATTATCTCTCCATTTCATACTTCTGTCTTGATACAGAAAAGATAGTTAATAGTTGTAACATTAGGTACCAAGCGTAAGTTTATAGAAACCTTTAGTGGGCCAAGGTTAATCTCAAAGGCCAGAGACAACCCTAGAAATATAGTTTTCTTTCAAAACCTCTTCCATCTCTGTTATTATGAGGATGGTATAAGAGAATCCTCAGGCAATTGACAAATTCACTTCTAGCTAACTTAAGGAGTAATAATAGCTGACATTTATTCTGCCATTAATATTCACTAGTCTATTTGATTAACTCTTCACAAACCCTGTCATATTTGACATTCACAACAATTCTGTGAGGTAGAAATGATTTCTCTGGTATACAGACAAAGAGGCATTAAAGTTCAGTGATATGCCCAAAGCTTAAAAGTGGTAGAGCCAACATTTTAAAAGCCAGATGCAAAGCCTGTGCTGTTTAGAAAAAATAAGTGCTGTTTTTATTAAAGTTATACATGAAAACATTTTAAAGAGTTATTATACAAGGTTTGTTACCAAAAATAGCAGTCTTCTGCCCACATCATTCCCTTTTTCATCTCCCAAAGACAACTGTTTCCAACGGTTTTATCTGTTTGGTTACCTCCATGGCTCTATATAACATGCTTACACTAGTATTTCTTGAGTTTTCAGTTTTAGTACTTGTCTTTTGACTCTTTCCCTTGGAAAACGAGAATTTAAGTCTCTCATTTGCCTTACCTAACTTCTTTTTTAAAAACCTCCCATTTTCCCTGTTGTCGTTTTGCACAACTCCTGAATTTTTTAATGCATGCCATCATAGTTTTAATTTCCAGGAGATTTTTTTTTTTTATCCAAATGTTGTTTTTGCACAGCATATTGTTCTTATTTCTATGAGGTTATTAATGATCTATTTGTATTTTATTATTTTGTTCTTTTTCTCCCAAGTTTCTTTCTCTATTTGTTTTGGTTTCTGCTCTTCAAGTAGTGTTTTCTGCTGATTCTAGGCTCCCTGCTCGTATTTAAGATAATGGAAGGGCTGTTGGCATAGACTAGTTAATTGTGGGCTTCATTGCATGGTGTTATAGTGGGGAATCATCAGTGTTGTACAGACACTTTCTCTAGGCCCGGTTAGATTTCCAAGAGTGACAGCACTCTGAGGTGCTGGTAAGGAAAGAGAGCTGCTGGTGGCAGGGATCGGGAATGGGTATATCAAGATTCTATCTGCAGGCTTTCCCATTTTCTCCCCTTTCTTGGTATCACATTCCTATTCTTACCAGAGCTTTCTGTCCTCTAGATTGAAGACCCGCTGTTTTCTTCTCAGGAGAATACATCTCTAATCTTCTGATGGAATAGAAATGTTCAGTTAATCAGACAGATGATCTTAGGGTCCAACTGCTCTGTAAACAGACTTTGAACTGATTCTCCCATTTGGAGTCCCATTTTTACCCCCACTTCCAGAGGTGATAGGTGATGCCCCTTTCTGAGCCTTTCTTGGGGTTCATGAATCAAGTTGCTTCTCAGCATTCCTTATTTCATTCAAGATGCAGCTTTCGGGGTTTGCCCTTGTGCATCTGCTTCCCAACTTTCTCAATGTTGCTGCTGTTGCCTCGTCTCTTTTCTTTGTGAGCTAAACTTCTAAAAAATTGCTTTTCCATCCTCTCAATAGGTCTTGAAAGGGAACAGGGGTAAACACTTGTGGTCGCTCTGCCATCTGCCGTCTTTCGCTGGCACCCGATCCAACTGCATTATTGATCCAGGCGTGTTGTCCTTTCAGGCTGTAGTCCATCGGTGTTGGCATTCACTTCGGTTGTTCATTCAGATGAACAGCTCAGGTTGAAGGGTACGGGCGATACAAAAGGCCCTTTCCTACTCCAGGGCCTCATAAAGTATGCTGGTGTGGAGTATGGATTTTCAGATGCAAATGTCAACACCCACACTTCCTTCCCAACAATGGCCTTCAGAAGCAGCTGCAATGCTACCTCTTAGTTCAGCTTGGCAAAGGATCCTACAAAGAGTGTGGAAATTGTGGTTGAGTATTCTCCAGGCCCTTTCAGAAAGAGAGCCAGAGACGAATCTTTCTAATTGTGTTCCCTCAAGAAGGAAGAAATCCAATTACCTTTATAAATCTGAGCATTAAAGCAAGACGTCCAGGTTTTTCTCCTCAGCAGTAACCATGCTATTGACAAGTTACCAGGGATCCTGAAGGCAGATAGGAAATAACTGTTACAGTAATAGGTGGCAGACTGTGGTTTAATTGGAAAACCCGGAGTTCCCTTGAATCTGTACTTTTTCTTGAGCTGCTCAGTTGTTTGATAGCTATGCACTAAGTACTAGCTTCAGGCCAGGCAGAGTGTGAGGCTTACGGTGTTGAAACTAAAAAGAGATGTGGGGTGACACCTGCCACAGCGCTTGGAATATCTTGGTTCTTGGTAAATAGTTGTTAAAGTGAAAATATGGGCCTTGCTGTCAAATAGTATGTTCTCTAGACAGTAAGGCAAAGGCATTTTGTAAGAGGGCATAGAAGAAACAAAACTTTCGGTAGGTCTGAAAGCTAGAGTAACAATCAGGTGAAAATTAATTACTAACCAGTCTCCCTTCCCCTGCATACCTGAAAAACTTGATCAAGTTAAGGCGAAAGTAAGTAATTGCTTGATAAAATGTTGTGTAAAATATTCAAGACATTAAATATTGTCTTGTGTGGCTGAAGATGTCAGGGCTGCATATTTGGAATCCCAAACAATTTTGTGAATGAACAAGGGCAAGGAAAATATTTGGATCTTAGAGCACTTATGTCTAACTTCTACACTTTTTTCTTCTGTTTCTCAGTGAAATGAGGCTATAAATGGGCATCGTAGGCTCATAAGTATTGTATATAAGGCATTTCTGAATAAACTGTTTTGACTAGATTAACCAAGTTGTTCAGTCAAAAACCCATTTCTATTATAGGTTTGAATGGCATTTTAAAATCAAAAATCCCTTAGTTTCATAGATGATGAAATTCATATATTCATCCAGTTATCTTGTCATCATATGAATGGAATGGTAGTTTGGGGCTTAATTTGTAAAACTAATGGAAAACACTCATGGAATTTTGTACCATGTATTCTTTTGTGATAGTTTTAGTCTTGAAAAATATATGCCGTCACTCAAAAGGAAATATTTAAACTGTTTTAATATGTGTGGCAGATATTGTTTACCGGCACAGAGCCATATACCCACCTTTCTACTGGTGGTACATTTCCCAGACCCACTTTGGGCTCAAGGGAGGTTCTGTCAGTGGCAGACCTTCATGGAGGATTAGAGGCAGGAGGGCAGTAGAAGCCATTCTGCTTCTGCTGAAACTTAGGCAGAAGAACCAGCAGTGGTAGCAGTAGGGTCATGGTTCTTGTTCAGAATTCAGTGGTACCAGCAGCAAGTGTAATCCCTTCAGATCTTGCAAGGGCACTGGCTGCTTCTTGATCTCTGGTCAATAGCACCCTCCCTCTTTTGCTGCCCCAGAACTTTTAACACTTTTCTAATTTCTTGCATTAAGTCTCTCTATAGGCTATGAAGAGTGGTTTCTCTTTACCTCCCCGGGTACTGGCTGATAAAGAACAGAATTCCTTAAAAGTACAATCAGGATTTTCCCGTGGCTTTTAGTCAAAAGCGTTCTGTAATTTCTGGATATTTACCTGATACTCTGGTTTCTCTATTCTTGCCCTTCTGAGGACATTAGTTTAGTCTTACTTGGAGGTCATAAATGTGACTACATAGATATTAATCCCATGTAATCAAATAGTCTTTAATCTTATCTTATTTTACACGGCATAAATGTACCACACTTTACTCTGCAATTGTATGTTATATATTTAAATGTTTTTGGAAAATGTTCTTGAGTTAATTATCTATTGTAGCATAACAAATTCCCTCAAAACTTAGTGGCTTAAAACCATGCTTGTTATCCCGTGGTTTCTGTAGGTCAGGAATCTGGTGTGGCTTAGCAGAGTCATCTGTCGCAGAATCTCTCTCAAGACTACAAGGTATTGACGGGTGTTTTCGCCTCATTTGAAGCCTCAGCTAGTGGACGATCTGCTTCCAGCACATGATTGTTGTTTGGATTCAGTTCCTCATGGGCTGTTGGACCGAAGGCCTAAATTCCTCAGGGGTTGTTCAACCTAGAAGCTGCTCTCAGTTCTTTGCCACATGGGTTTCTCAACAGGGGAGCTCACAACATGGTATGATGGCCATCTTGGAGACATAGTCTTTTATAACCTAATCTGGGAAGGGACAGTCCATCACTTTTTCCATTTTCTATTTGATAGAAGCAAGGCATTTCATGCAGCCCACACACAGGGGAGAGGGATCACACAAGCTTGTAAATACTGGGAGGTGGGGGTCATTTGGAGTCATTTCAGAAGGTGCCAAACACATTACTTTCCTAAACAAACAGTGCACTTCTTGATTTCTGTTTCAGTGTTTAGTAAAATATTGATGAAAGCTGGGTTGTTACGTGGTGTAGTCAGCCTAATTATGTGGTTTCAGTGACTGTGTACATAAACTTATAAGCAGTAGAGACAGGCAGCCAAACAAATTAACCCACCTCCCTTTCACCCTGGGTTATACATTTATTTCTTGAGATTGCAATTAAAACATTATTAGTTTTCACTTATATATTGTGTACAGTCACCACATAAATGAATCACCATAGCTACTACCAGTTTATGTGAGAGATTTTCTTTAGTTAAGGAGAACTTTAGGATCTTCAAGTCAACCTCCACTCTGGAATCATCCTTTAATGGCCACAGAAATGAAAAACATGCCACCTGCAGACTTTCAGATAAACAGATCCCCATTTCCAGTGGAAATGGGAATGTCTACTTTCAATGGGATCTTTCAGAATTGCATCATGCTTGCACTTCAGTCTCTTCACTAAATCCTGATAAATAACTCTTTGCTCTCTTTGGATAGGGGCAGGTTTCTGCTATTAAAGACGCTCAAATGGCAACTCTGTGGTCTCTCTTAGGAGTCCTGCCAGTGCTTTTATCATTTCAAATCTGAAAGGGGCTTAAAGTTGCTTCATTAAAACCCTCTCTATGAAAAGTCAAAATCCTTCCATAAGTCGGAATGAGATACATCTATATAAAGACTCAGCAGTTACGTTACTTTCCAGGTAGAAAATGTATTGGCTATGCTCCACCGTATTACATTGGAAGAAGAAAT
This sequence comes from Platanista minor, assembly GCA_004363435.1. NCBI lineage: Eukaryota > Metazoa > Chordata > Mammalia > Artiodactyla > Platanistidae > Platanista > Platanista minor. Next base: position 14,638 of record RJWK010046884.1, read on the forward strand.
TTTTTTACATAAATCTCAGATATCAGAGATATGAGCACACAAGTTTTAAACATACACACTGAAATATTTGGTACAAGGCTTTGCCTTGCATGAAGGCAGAGACAGCATTACCCAAGTGGTGAGATTTTAAGAGCAAGGGGCAAACCAACACCTTAAACAAACTCTACTTCCAGTTTAACTATGAAGTCAGCTATTCTCTTATTTAAGAGTTACTGCTATGGATGAACTAATTGTCCCCTTTCCAAATGCAAATGCCTGCAGAAGGAAAAAAATGTAAGTAATTTTCAGAACCCAGTGCCTTTGGATAAATTAGTCATATTCTTTCCATAGGAGTGTTCTTGATAGATGGCAGAAGGTGGTGGGAAGAATGCTGAATACCTTCCCCAGGCAAGTGGATGGAGAGTGAGGGTCACAGGGCAGTTAGGCCACTGGAAGAACAGGTGACAAACTAGATAAGGTGGGAAAATCTCATGAATAAGGCATTTGTGTGTCAGATGTTGTGTATCATATATATATCACATAATCCATTCTCACGTCTCCCTTCATGGCTAGAAGTGGCAGAGCTGGGATTCAGGTTCAGCTCTGTCTGACACTAAAGACAGTGCTCTTTCATCACACTTTCTCAGAATTATTCTGGAATTTAAGGTGGGAAGCCCCAAAGATAGAATTGGCAACTTTCTTTCCTAAGTGTATTTATGGTGAAAGAGAAAATGTGAGAGCCATCCTATGCTAGAATTGAAATGTTTGTTACTGCCTGTAGAGAGATCACATTTGGATCAGTTTCTCTTTCCCATGGAAATTGTTTGTTTGGTTATCTTAAAATTTCTGTCTTGAATGCGTCAGGCCACTTGGCATAGATAGTTTAAGGGAACTGTGAGGGACCACATTTGCTCATGTGCCTCCTTTCCTTCCTGCAAATGTTGGACCAAACTACATCCTCAGAGACAGAAGCAAACGATAATTGATGGTCATATTAATAACCCTGAAATATCAAGAGAATGTCAAATTGTGTTCAGTGGCCTATATATAATAAGATAAAAATAAGCATCCTATATATATATATATATATTTTTTTTGGCTGTATTGGGTCTTCGTTGCTACACACGGGCTTTCTCTAGTTGTGGAGAGTGGAGGCTACTCTTCATTGCGGTGCTCGGGCTTCTCATTGCAGTGGCTTCTCTTGTTGCGGAGCACGGGCTGTAGGCGTGCTGGCTTCAGTAGTTGCAGCACATGGGCTCAGTAGTTGTGGCTCACAGGCTCTAGGGTGCAGGCTCAGTAGTTGTGGTGCACGGACTTAGTTGCTCCGCGGTATGTGGGATCTTCCCGGACCAGGGCTCAAACCCCTGTCCCCTGCATTGGCAGGTGGATTCTTAACCACTGCACCACCAGGAAAGTCCCCAGAAAGATTTCTAATATGTTTATTTTTCTAAATACTGGTGGCTGAATCCATTGTTGTCAACTCATTCATTGGCCTGTTGCTTAATTTTTTTAAATGCCTAAGAGGTGTTTGGCACGGTTCTTGTCCTCAAGAATTTCTACTCTTGTTCATCCAACAAATGTTCATTAAGTACCTACTGGATACAGGGCAGAGGTCTAGAGGCTAGAGATAGAGCAGTGAATGAACTCATATAAAACAAGAAGACAAAAAGACCTTAAAAAGTTGAGTGGGTGGATACATGTAGTGTACAGACTCCTAAAATTTGATGATTCCACAGAGAAGGGAAAGAGTACGGTATTTGGGGAGATTTGCACTTGGCCAAATAGAGGCTGATTTTAATTTCCTAAAGGGTCTAAACTTTAATTTAAAAAGATCTAGCTCCTCTTAAACTTGCTGTCTGGCCCACACATCCTTCTCCACAGGGACACTAGCCTGCCGCCATCCACCCATCTATGCACTCATTCATTCATTTGTTCAGCGATTACCTGAGTGCCTCCTACATGCATGACAGTGGGTTGGGTCTCGTCAATGTGTATGAACTAAAGGGCAAGCCCTGCCCCTCATGGGAAGATGCATACGTTGCAAAGCGTGAGTGAGGAAAATAGCAAAGAGTTATTTGATAGCATACATATTGAAAGGCCTCTCTTAGCAGATGACATGCATGCTTGAAATCTGATGCCTGAGAAAGAGGCAGACCAGTGAAGAAGTGAAAGAAGAGATTTGCGGGCTCAGCATTCAGCTTTCACAGGGACCAACAGCGAGAGTGAGATTAGTATGTTTAAAAACGAAAACAAGACCACTTTGGCAGGTGCATTGGGAGTGAAGGTGGCAGGTTTATAGGGTTGGAGACGTGGGCAAGAATCAGACTGTCAGTGCCTTGTAAGTCATGGTAAAGAACTTGGGTTTTATTTTAAATGTAAAGGAAGTCACTGATTGGTTTTAAGAAGAGGGTGGTCCAAATTATGTTTATAAATATCATTTTGGCTACTTTGTGGAGAATGGACTGAAAAAGGAAGAGACTGATGGAAGACGATTAGGAGGCTTTAGTTACAGACCAGGTGAAGACACCACAAGCTTTTCACTTTGCAAAACTGGCAGGTCATAAAAATAGAGTCAGTAATTTTGCCTTCCATTTGTCTGAAGCACTTGCTCTTCTCTGAGATATTGAATCAACTCAACAGTGACAGTTGGCTTTTCTCTGGGGAATCACTGACTCAAAAAATTTTCAAAGCCAGTGTCCAGTTAAACCCACAGTGGGGTCTTTTTTCCTAGTTGTTCAATAGCCTCTTCTCCTATTTTCCTCCCCCTCCTCTCCCTCCCTCTTCCTCCTCTCCCTCCTTCTTCTCCTCGCCCTCCTCTTCCCATACCCCTTCCCTCTCCCCCTCCTCCCTCCTCCTCC
>RJWK010046885.1:0-17474 GCA_004363435.1 Platanista minor
TACGTTTGGTAGTGTACATATGTCCATGCCACTCTCTCACTTTATCACAGCTTACCCTTCCCCCTCCCCATATCCTCAAGTCCATTCTCTAGTAGGTCTGTGTCTTTATTCCTGTCCTGCCCCCAGGCCCTTCACGACACTTCTTTTTTTCTTAGATTCCATATATATGTGTTAGCATACGGTATTTGTCTTTCTCTCTTACTTCATTCTGTATGACAGACTCTAGGTCCATCCACCTCATTATAAATAGTCAGCATTCTTATAGTCAAAGAAGAGAGCGTAGAGATTTACCTGGTAACAATTCTTCAGAGTTCTGTGATTGTTTCCAGAAATAGAGAAAGTATTCGATTGCTCGGCAGTCTCTTCCACAGTGTGAGACTAATATAAAAGCTTTATTTCATAGCATTAAGAATTAGATTTCCCCTTCTTACTTTATCACAATTTAATGTAGATACAGGAAGCCTAGAAAGATACCGTAGTGGAATGGAATGGAGAAATCTTAAAGATGGATCATGAACCATTTCTTTTCAGTTGAACTTCAGGATAGATTTCTCTCTTCGGCATGTTTCTTAAGCATAACTTCTATGCATATTGTTGATACAGGAGTGAATAGTATAACAGATCCTGGTAGGAAATTCTAAAATACAAAAACAGTTTTTTCATTAATTTTTGTTAAGTATCCTACAATGTAGACAATCTTTGGATTTGTTTCTACTGAATTTTTTTTTAACCTGGTCAGATGTATAATCAGAAAGTTAAAAAAAAAGAAAGAAAAGAAGAAAGTAAGTTTTCCTAGATATTCTCTTGTTTTCCTGGTTATGGTCCCAGGATCAATTTCTCCTCCAGAGCATCTGCTCTGAAGAATGGCAGAGCTTTTGATTCACTTAGTCACTCAAATAACATTTAACTGCCTACCATGTTCAAGACTGGATGGATTTAATGTTCCATAACTGTAATGTAAATATACCATAAAGCAATGCTGTTTTCATCCTACCTTTCATTCTCCATATCTAACTATTATCTTACATTAATGTTAAGCATTTTTTGTTTATGGTTTACTGAAAAACAAGTTACTTGTCAAAGAAATACTTTCGTAAATAACAAGAAATGAATCTTAAGTCTCATAAATGTAATTTAGGGTCTATCTACCATAAAGCTAACTGTCTTGATTTTTTTTTTTTTTTTTTTTTTTTTTTTTTTTTTTTTTTTTTTTTTTTTTTTTTTTTTTTTTTTTTTTTTTTGCCGTACGCGGGCCTCTCACTGCTGTGGCCTCTCCCGTTGCAGAGCACAGGCTCCGGACGCGCAGGCTCAGAGGCCATGGCTCACGGGCCCAGCCGCTCCGCGGCATGTGGGATCTTCCCTGACCGGGGCACGAACCCGTGTCCCCTGCATTGGCAGGCGGACTCTCAACCACTGCGCCACCAGGGAAGCCCCTGTCTTGATTTTTATAAGATAAAGTTAGCCAAAATAAGGTCAAAAAATTTCTTTACACTGATTTATTGCTTTCTACATTTGACATTAAAGTTCTAGCATTCAGTTCTCCACCTTGATCTTGAACGCCCTAAAAACTGTCATTGTTAAAAGCCTCGCCATTCAGGCATGTCATGGAGAGGCTCATTTCTGCCAATACAGTTGTAATTATTAAATTCCTTGATGATGATTTTTGTTTCATAACTCAAAGATTCGGCACACAGCAAGACAACACAGCCTAACAGAAAATTCACTTTGTTATACAGCAGAAACTAACACACCATTGTAAAGCAGTTATACTCCAATAAAGATGTTTAAAAAAAAAAAGAAAAGGAATCTGGGCTTTAGATTTGGATAGACATGGATTTAAAATTCAGGCTCTCCTGGTTGCCGGCTTGGTGACCTTAGGTGAGTTATGCCATCTTTGTGATCCTTAGTTTTCTGTTCTGTAAAATGAGGATGTTACCTACTTTGTGGCATTATGTTGTGAGGATCTAAAAGGGTAATGAAAGAAAAGTGCTGGTTAAGTGTCTGGCATATAGAATGTTCAATAAATGGTAATATTTTTAAATATCATCATCCTGATTACCTCTGCCTACATTATACCAACTCTGACTGACTCCAGTGGAACTTCTCTGTTGGCTTGAGGGCCTTCTCAGGGTCAGGCATGTGCTAGACATTTTCCATACGTTAGATCATTGGCTCTAAATCCCTTTCTTTTACATTCCCGATTACATTGATCTTATTATTTAATGTTCTTGTCTTTTTTTCTTTCTGCAGGAAAATGGGCCTTATTATACATCTTATCCCCCATCACCAGATTTGTGACCTGCTGTCTTTCAGTGCTACTGGTTTCTAAGGACACCACTTTCTCCAGAGATCACTACCTATTGAAGTGATACTCATTTTTGCTGTACAGCTCCAGAGAGCCTTTTGTCCCCACCTCTCTGGTATTTTTTTATGGACTGTATATTTTCTGGCACATAAGCAAGGTGAAAATGGTAGGCCATTCTGAACTGTGCACTTATTTTAAATTTGTATATTTGTATCAAATGAAAATGTTCACTTTTCGAGGGTTGTTAATAGAAATTGGGGAGCAACTTTTGAGTATCTTCAGTTTCCTGAAAGGACACTGGATTCTCCATTAGACAAGCCACAATATTGTTCACATCATCTCTTTAACATTGCATGCCTTCTTTGTGTACTCAAGTGTTTCTCAAAATATATAGAACCAATGTATGCTGACTGGATGCACTGTTTGCTTCAGACCCTGGCATTATGTTTTATACAGGTAATTCAGTTATGATAAAAGAGAATTGTCTGGGATCAAGGATGTAGAAATGTATCTGATCAAAAACATCAAAATCATTAGCAAAATATAGGTCTTAGAATTTTACCGCACCAGTGAGGACCGAGACTTAAGGGCTAAAGTTCCTTAGATGGTATGTTTTAAGATTGTCACTGTTCTGGTCTCAACAGTGGAGGAGAACAAGAAGACTGTTTCTTCAGCCTTTTTCCTATCATCATAGATGGTTTGGTCTCCTTATTCAACAGGACTGCACATATTAGTACTCTGAAGTGGAGGGCGTCTTAGGAGACGCCATCAGTGAGTGTTAGAGTGCCGCTTTCCCAGAGTCATGAATGATTTTGTTTGGCTCTTAGGTCTGCTTTCTCTAAGGACATTTCCTAGCAGTGTGTCTTGAGTTGCCTACATCAAAATGAAGGAAGTATGTGGCAGTGAACAAAATTCCAGACCACTTTCGCAACTCAGGCTCTATTTGTGCCTTAGCTTGAATAAAAATTAGAATTATGCGACCTACCTCACAGAGGTATCATGAGGATAACATTTAGAAAGGGCTTTTGACGTCTTTGGATGAAAAATGCTAGGAGAGTTTGTGAGAGTTTGTGTCTTTAGTTCGTTTTTAAGTGATAACAAATATCCTTGAGGGAGTACAACAAGGCACTCCTCTTGTCTTTGGCACCTTTTGAGTGATTTCCCTTTTCTTGGGACAACAGCTGTTAGTGCAAAATGCCAACCCTCAGGACCTTCTTCCTACTTTGTCCAGAACTGTCCTACTCCTCTTCCAGTGCTACACTTTAACAAGAGGCATATGTTAGCCACTTTAAACATTACTTCTTGAATTAAGGTCAAACCATTATCATTTCCATCAGGGTTTCTTCATATTCCTTTTGCTTCCTACATTCCCTCCCCATGTCCCTCACCCCATCATGTACACTGGCAGTTCGGAGAAGAAACAGTAGAACTCTTCTGTTCTAATGTGCTCAGGATTGGTGCTTCCAAGGGTCCCACTGCCCTATGTCCAAATTAATTCTTCAGTGGAGATAAAAGAAACATATTTCTTCATTTATGCCCGAGAACCACCCCCCCCCCCCGTAGTTGTGTTAACCCATCCTCTATTTTCCCATATAAACAAGAAGGGGCTTTACATCTCTCAGATAAGCAGTCTTATCTTTTGCATGTAATGGGCACATTTGCTTTGTGCCAGAAATCCAAACCACTTGTTCCTTACATACACTTGTTAAGGACTTCCTTTTATGTTCCCTAGGTCATCAAGGTCTAGACAGCCAGTCAAGTGTCTGGTGTTAAGCTGCATCTCAAACAGGACTCCTTTCATCCCTTGAGCCCCTTGACCTTTAGAAATCTGAAAACTTAGCTTCACCTTCTCCAGTCCATGGTTAGATCATATATGAGGTGTCGTTTCACTAGGAGCAGTTGTAGAAATATGTCATCCTTTCTCTGTTAAAGCTGGACTTGGCTCCCTCACGTTGGCATCTGGCCTGAATCATTTCCTCTATAGATAATAGAGGGTGCAAGCTACTTTACTATTTGAAAGGGAGCAAATTTTACCATTTCTTATAGGCAATCATTTTGAAAGGATGTCCCTTTGGTATATTCACAGCAGTATATTAGTGATTAGTAACACAAGCAAGAATGTTCAATTGCTGTCCTAGGGTGTAAAGGGACTATGTACATATCAACTGCATTTTATAATTTAATGGTGACTAAAGATAAGGTTGCTCTGCTCAGTGAAACTGAATTTGGTATGAGACCAAGTTCATGCTTTTATAGCTGTCTGAAGTGTTATGTAATGAAGGTCTTTCAACGTACTAAATCCTAGGAGGGGAACATAGTGACCTTGATATTGAAATGACAAAGCAATATTCACTATATATCTGCCTTTGTCAGAAGGTTGGATAGCCTGGGTAACACATGCCACCTTCAAGGACACATTAGAGGGAGGATAAAGGGGTGGAGATGACCACTAGCATCTGATGTTAATTCAGAGCACCCTCAAGTCCTTAATTTAGTTAAACTTTGGTCATGCCAAATGCTAGTTGAATTGAGGAAAAAACTACTTACAAAATATTAATTTAATTCATTAATTAGTTCTTGCAAGACATAATATGAATTATAAAACAAGTATGTTTCTTGCTTCAGCATATATTTGGATTCTTAATCTATATTTCATTATTTCTTTCTTTTTTTTTTTTTTTTTTTTTTTTTTGCGGTACGCGGGCCTCTCACTGCTGTGGCCTCTCCCATTGCAGAACACAGGCTCCGGACGCGCAGGCTCAGCAGCCATGGCTCACAGGCCCAGCCGCTCCGCGGCACGTGGGATCTTCCCGGACCGGGGCACGAACCCGTGTCCCCTGCATCAGCAGGCGGACTCTCAACCACTGTGCCACCAGGGAAGCCCTATTTCATTATTTCTTGATAGCAAAAATGACCTCTTGAAAAAAACTCAGTATTTATTAGACTCTTAAACCTTAGAGACCAAGTGGTTCATATTTTAAAGGTTTTCTTTTCTTTAATATATATCTTATTTCATCGGCTGGTGCTCTATTATATTTATTTTTTGCAAAGTAATCCATCTGCAGTAGTTTGAGACTAATTAACAGAGGATGTTTAAAGTATTTTTGGTAGCATAAATGGATGTAGATTTTTGATCAAATATCTAAAATTTAAAATATCTCCCATTTCTAGAGAGAGATGAGTGTAATCACTGTATTAGAAAAATGTGGCTTGCCTATTTCTGCCTGTCTTCTGTTTACCCAGATATTGTTGAATAAATTCAAACTGTAGGTAATGGTTTAACCTTTTCTTTGCAGCAGTTCATAGGAAAGCAAGAAAATGTAGTTAGAAGCTAAAAATCACTCTTTGTGTTTCCCCTGGTACATTGTGTATGTATGTGTATAGAGTTTAAATTGCTTAATATATGAACAGAAATGATTGGAATTTGAAGTACTGGAAAGAGAAGAATTGTGTGGTTCTAGGAACAGGGATTGACTGTAATAAGGACCGAAAGGACTGCAAGATAGCATGTAGACCTCTAAAATTGGAGTTAGCCAGTGAGTTTCAGACTGTGGTTCTCTTAAGTTATGGTCACCATAATCAACATGCACTAGAGTATTTCACCTCTACTGGCGCTAATATACTTCCTGCTATGGGATGGACTCTTGGTTTGCTGTTTCCTGAGACCATGAAGGGTAGAGGAGGGTTCTACCTGTAATCTAAATCGTATCATAAACCCAGAGATTATAAGGATTGCCTAGTAGGTCTAACCATATATACGTATATGTATACATATTTATATACATATTTATGTTTATACACAATAATCTGCTTTGCTTTACATTCTTTGAGTGTGGTTTAAATGGCCCATAAGTAGAGAACATAAAACAACAAATAGCCTAGTTTAAGCTTTGATTCTACCAAAATCACCCTTGAACACATGATATCAAGGTCATTTTAAATATTAGTGGCTCTCTTGGATATTAGTTGTTAACTTTGTTTTCTTTGCTTCCAAGAACAGTATCTTTAAATCTTTTTAAGTAAGTACAACATGACTTAAATGTTTAGGGCCTCTGAGTTCAAGAAGGAAAGCAGAGATATTCTCTAGGTGAATTACACTGACAAAATCATAAGTGGTGAATGTGATATACTATTTTTGTTGAACAGTTAACACTAATACATTTTGTATACACAGTCATACTTTTTTTGGGTAATGTGTTTTATTAGTATAAGCACACAATCATCATCAACTGAGCCAAGACTTTGGCAAACCAGATGTTGTGGACCAAAATATTTAAGTAAGAGCTTAACATATGTAAATTATTTTAATTGCTATTGGGCAAAAGAGACCTAACAAAGTTTTGATTGATGTCAAGATCTTAAAACTTGTTTATTCAAAATTCAGAAAGTTTTTATGAATATTTTGCACTTAAAAATATACTTTGTTCTTTCTGAATTAGAAGTTAGATCCCTTTTAAAGAGAGTCCCACCGTATACACATACAGCCATTAAGAACCAGTTAGTAAAATGGTAATGTTTATATTGAACCCCAGGATAGGACAGTCTTTTGTGGCCATTGACACCTGGCATTTCTCTAATCACCAAAATCAGCCTACAGAGCAGTTCAAAATACAGTGAATTTTATTGTCAACCATCTCTGTGGAGACCTAGACTAGTGCTTCTCAAACTTTAATGTGCATATATTAAATCAGCTGGGAATATGTTAAAATGCAGATTCTGATACAGTTGGTCCGGGTGGAAACTGGGACTCAGTTTATTTTTTTTATTTTTTTTTTGTTGTTGTTGTTGCGGGTGGCCATGCCACAAGGCATGTGGGACCTTAGTTCCCTGACCAGGGATCGAACCCATGCCCCCTGCATTGGAAGCATGGAGTCTTAACCACTGGACCTCCAAGGAAGTCCCCAATTCTCCGTTTGTAACAAGCTCTTAGGTAATATCAATACTCTTGGTTCCAAGACCACACTTAGAGTAAAAGAGCCTAGACCATATTTAGCTTCCATATTTTCCTTGTTTGACAGAACTATCAGTGTAATTCCTTCTGTGGGCCAAGCACTCACACATACCTCATCTCATTTAATCCTCTTACAAATCCTGTGAGATAGGTGGTGATAGAGGTTGGGTGCTTGGCTAACATACAAGCAGCGCAGTATAGACCAGTGTTTCTCATACTTGAATAATGCACATCCCCGTTTAATATGGAAAAATTCTCTTAGCTTCTCAGGTTTTGTTTATTATAATGTTACCTAACTATATATGAACATAAAGCTACATGTAAATGGCTTATGCTTATAGCTCTCGCACAACTGTAAAACCAAAAGAAGTTTACAGATCAGACACAAGCAAAACTATAAAACTAATACAGTTTAGAATAACAGTAACTTAAGTATGATGGATGATGATGTTTTGCCAAAATGAAGCAGCAACATGATTATGGTACTGAGTACTGTAATACAGGTTCTTCTGTGGTTAGCATGCAACTACTACCATGTGCTATGTGGTGACTCAGTTCTCCCACTCTTTTTCTCTGTTCAAACTATTACTTGAATTAGTTTAGCACATAGTGATGTTATTTGGTCTTCATCTAGCTTGAATGCATCATTTCCCTTATATTAAGTTATCTTCTGTTCTCCATAAGCTTTCCACAACTAAAGCAGAACCCGGCTTTAACTTTCAAATAAAGACAAATGCAAACCTAGTCACTGAAACATTCTGGCAATATTTGGTTTTAAGGTAGTTATCCAGATAATTCAGAGCATGAATATTAATTTTTTAGAATTTTCATCAACATGAAAAATGTCTAATTCTCATAGTAAACTCATGGATCTCCCAGCCCGCAAACACATACACAGGCTCTTAATTCCCCTTTCTCCTTCTCTCTCTCTCTCTCTCCCTCCCAACAAGGATTTTTCATGGTGTTTAATAGCATTGGTCCTTTGGCTTCTGGCACACCTGGGTTCAGGCATGTTTCTCAACATTTTCTGACCCTCACTGTTTTCAGGTATCATTCAGGGATAATACTACTCATTGAATAATTAGAGAAGTAAATGCAGTCATGTTAGTAAAGCATGCATAGTAAGTGTTTATAAATGGTAGCTACCATAGCTTTGATTAGAAATAATAATAACTACCATTTGAGGACTTACTGTGTGCCTTCACCTTTGCTAAACTCTTTATATATGTTATCTTATATATTGAGTTATAGGATTGGGGTTCAAATCCAAGTCTGACTCCAAACAAAGCTCATGCCCTTAAAAAAAATAATCTAATATAGAACATCAACCTAAGTTGCTTATTTAAAAAGTTATTTAATGTTAAATTGTATTTTCTCAAAATTTTTGTTATAAAATTAATGATGTTTCCCTGGAGGGGAAATGACTAAGGTTCCTTTTAACGATTGTGTGATGTGCTGATAATCAAATTGACACAGAATAAATGTAGATTTCTTTTAAAGGCTGTCATGCTAGGTTGTGGTCCAGTGAAGAGACACTAGGACCATTAGGCTCCACTTGTGCGTTATTGTTCTCTTGCACATTTAAGATCTATAACTAATGGTAGCATGAGATTCTCACTGAACCTCAATATAGCTTTTTGCAGAAAAATAATTTTCCCCCCACCAGTATTATCCTGGTATTCCTTGATAGTCTGAGAAATAATATGCAAACATCTTAATTTTCACCTGTGAAACATATTTTTTAAAATTGTTCTAACTGTCCTTTAAAATAGTTTCTAGTAAGTCTGTCATTTCCCAGTTTCCTGCTAAAAAAAAATCTGGACTTTTGAAAAATGAACATACATACCTGTTGGCTGGGTTTTTTTAATTTTTATTTATTGTTGAGCTTTTTTCTAATTAGGTGTTGGGAGAAAATACCAGGAGGGAGTTGTAAGAGGAACACATTTATTAACAAAGATAGTATCTAGCAAAGTAAAATTCTTTCCCTACTTACTAAAATATTTTCAGAAATTGTTAGAGTAGTGGAGACACATGAAATATGAGGCTGTCATTGAATTTTATTAAAATCTGTTGTAAAAATACTTCCCTTTATGCCATCTTATATAGAAGCATAATAATATATGTTGTGAAAATTATTCTTTTTCCACTCCAGCCCCTTTCTGCCATCGGCAATAAATTTATTTATTTTTATTTATTTATTTTTGGCTGCCTTGGGTCTTTGTTGCTGCACATGGGCTTTCTCTAATTGCGGTGAGCGGGGGCTACTCTTCGTTTTGGTCCACGGGCTTCTCATTGCGGTGGCTTCTCTTGTTGCAGAGCATGAGCTCTAGACGTGCAGGCTTCAGTAGTTGTGGCTCGCAGGCTCTAGAGTGCAAGCTCAGTAGTTGTGGCGCACGGGCTTAGTTGCTCCGCGGCATGTGGGGTCTTCCCGGACCAGGGCTCAAACCCGTGTCCCCTGCATTGGCAAGCTGATTCTTAACTGCTGTGCCACCAGGGAAGCCCCAGCAAGATCTTTTAAGTTCAATGCATGCATGCCTCTCCGTACATGTGAGTTATCAAGATAAAAGATATGCTTTCTGTGTTACTTCACTGCCTATCCCATATCACAGTGTAAGAAAATTGTTCTGGCTTAACATAATAGATATGGCCCAGTTCTACCTGATTCTCTCCATTGTAGCAGTCTGTTATTGATTTGGGTTGTGAGCCCTACTTCAGTTCAAGTTATTTTCCTCTTTCTCTTATTCATTTTAAGACTGGTTAACTTTTATTATTTGGATATTATGCCCTCTGGTTTTTTGCTTCTTTAAAATCCAAATTTATTCTTTATAAGTAGGTATATAAAGAATTTGACTGTTTAATTATGTCTTCTAGTTCAGATGTGTCTGGCATTTTCATTTGGAAATGCTAATTATGAATTATAACATCATTGTTTTTTTAAATAAGGTGGGTTATGTTTTCTATGAATTTTATTTCTTATAGTAAAATAGGTGTTAAAATTTATTATGAAAGGGGGCATTGGTTCTCCAACAGTGGAGAACCACTGAACCCTGTCATTTTACTGATGAAGAAATGGAGGCCCAGGCAGGTTAAGGCAGCTTGGACTCATAGCCAGATCATGGGGATTATAGGTACTTTGAGGATGACCTTGCCATCTGTAGGTAGAGCCCTTTGGTTTAATTATGTTTGCACAGTTGCTTGACTTTCACATTCCCTCATATGTCCTCCAAAGTAGGGTTTATTTTTTGCATCATTTATTTTTTATTTATGTTGCACTTGGCTTAGCCAAGTTCCAGGGGAGGACCAAGTTCAGGAATTAACAGCAGAGGTTATCAGTCATCATCAGGGACTGTGAAAATATTTGGGGGTGGGAGGTAAATGTTCATTTGAAGTTATAGGTGTGAGGTTTTAGTTTTTACCCAACCATCCATTCACTCCCATTCACTCTCCACCTCTTGAATAAAAATTCCTCCTTTCAGGGGCTTCCCTGGTGGCGCGGTGGTTGAGAGTCCGCCTGCCGATGCAGGGGACACGGGTTCGTGCCCCGGTCTGGGAGGATCCCACATGCCGCGGAGCGGCTGCGCCCGGGAGCCATGGTCGCCGAGCCTGCGCGCCCGGAGCCTGTGCTCCGCAGCGGGAGAGGCCACAACGGTGAGAGGCCCGCGCACCGCAAAAAAAAAAAAAAAAAAAAAAAAAAAAAAAAAAAAAAAAAAAGGAAAAAAAAAAATTCTCCTTCCAGCAAAGTTGAACAAGAAAGCAGCATTTAAAACCACCTCTTTGGAAATCAAATAGCACTGAGAAAATGCTGATCCGAATATGATGATCTTACACCACTTGGAAAACTGCACAGACTTTGGCATTGCTACCCTATCAAGTGCCAAAAGCATGCCAAAATAAACTCTACATTAAAATTATGGAGGCTCTTGCAGGAGAAAGTAAAGTCTTATCTATGAACCCATTTTCTGACATTTCGTTTTATAGCATAGAAATTCTCTTCTTTATTCCTGAATCAATGAGCAAGACAATACAGAGAAATACTACTTCTTCCACTCACTTAGTAAATGGTTACTAAGGATCTATATGTTAAAGCAGTGCTAGCTGCTGTAACAAATACACTGAACATGCATAATGGTTTAAACACAATAGAAATTTAATTCTCACATGAAGCCTGAACAGATATTACTGGTGAGCAAGCACCCTTCTCCAAGTCCTGGTTTAGAGACGGCTCCATCATCTTCAACATGTGAAGGATACATGCTTTTCCACTTCAAGCTGGCAGATGGGAAAGAACCCAGAGGACTTGCCCACAAGATTTTTTTATGCCAGACCTAGAGGTTGACACATATCACTTCCATTCATATTCCACTATTTAGAACTCAGTCATCAGCTACACCTGACTGCAAGGTCAGGCGGTAGGGAATGTAGACTAACTGGGCCCAGGAAAAGAAGGGTAGGAATGTGGTGCCCAGCTTTTGGCAATAATCCAGGCCGTCTACTACACGCTAGATGGGTGGCAATGGGTCGGGGGGAGGAGGGAGGCTCACGAGGGAGGGGATATATGTATACATATAGCTGATTCACTTCGTTGTAGAGCAGAAACATTGTAAAGCAACTATACTCCAACTTAAATATATATATATATATATATAGTCCAGCCAAATAGAAGTCATTTACTCTGTAATGAAAGAAATGCTCCACGAGAGATATGTCAAATGTTAGAGAAGGGCAGTGGCACGTGATCACGACTTTGCCTGGAACAAAATCCCATGGCATAGCTTACAACATATCTGTAAACTGAAGCTCCTAGTATCCAGAACCTCTATCACCAAATGTGCATATGCTCTAGAGCAGACAGAATGGGGGGCATCCAGATGCCCTTTACTGAATCTTGTAATATCTTACTACTACAAGTCTGTGGATCAAGAGTATTGACTTGTTAGAAATGCAGGCTCTCAGGCTTCACCCCAGAACTATGGAATCGGACTGTACATTTTATCAAGGTTCCCCCAGGTGATTGGCATCTACGTTAATTTTGAGAGTCACTGTTGTAATCCTGGCTCTGGCACTTACTAGTGTGACTTTAGCCAGATTGCTCGATCTCTCTGTCACTTCACTTCTTGGATATCGGGGTACTCTCTAGAGATAATGTACACAAATGTTAAATAACACATGACAGCAAGCATTGGCTGTTTTCTTATGCTAAGTATTTTTTTTTAAATAAAGGAGACACAGCTCTTTGAACTGGAACTATTTGAACTCATCCTCTTTCAACCCTTATTTATGTCACGCTAAGACTTAAGCCCTTTGAAATGATGAAAGGGTTTCTTATTCATATGGCTTAGTGTTCCTTAGAAATGAGTAAGCACAGAAAAACAAACATTTCCAGGGTCAGCAAATGGTGTTTGGCCTAGTAAGTCCTAATATAGACAGCAGCCATGATTTCAATCAATGAATTATCAAGGTATAAACTTTAAAGTATACACAGAAATGATCTACTAATATGCCAAACCTTGAGAAATACTAAATTCCTAAGGGACTTTAGTCATAACGTTTATAGTAACCTTAGATTAATTGAAATAGGAAACACCAGTATTTGTATATCAAATAATTTTGTTCAACCAGAAAATAACTTGGTTTTCAACCTTTTGGAAATGTGTTTTGGTAGTATAATCTTTGTGCCTCATTTAGTAAGTATATGTGCATTAAAGTTAATTTTTGCTTCATGTAATGATTTAGAAAGCATATCTAGATCTTTCATGCCTTGGGTTTATCTTTTTAATACTGTTTCTTTTAATCCTATATGGTTAGCATAGAAAGTTATCAGAGATAGGGCTGAATATGTACCGCCATAAGAATACAATCTGGAACTTAAAAGCATCTTTAAAGTCAATTCCTAATATCAGCTTATTTGACTTTTTCCTCTTTCTCTTAAAGTAAATTACAATTTTAAAATTCCAGTTTGGGCTTCCCTGGTGGCGCAGTGGTTGAGAGTCCGCCTGCCGATGCAGGGGACATGGGTTCGTGCCCCAGTCCGGGAAGATCCCACATGCCGCGGAGCGGCTGGGCCCAGTGAGCAATGGCCGCTGAGCCTGCGCGTCCAGAGCCTGTGCTCCACAACGGGAGAGGCCACAACAGTGAGAGGCCAGCGTACTGCAAAAAAAAAAAAAAAAAAAAAAAAAATTCCAGTTTAATTGAGGTATGTTTACTGATGTTATGGGTGGTTTACTTTAGCTCATCAAATTCTTCAAAATTGGAAAATAAATTGTAAGACTTTAGTTATTATGGCTTTCACTCAAGGAAAGGAGCAAGCCAAGAACCACTCACATTTTTTCAAATAGGAATATCTAAGTCTAAATTTGTATATGCCTCTCTACATTTAGACCTGGATTTCCAATTCATAGAGAAATCAACCTTAACATTTCACAAGTGAAGTCCAAAATGCTGCATGTTGTTTTCTTTGTACAGCACTTAGTACAGGCCAGAACTAAGTGCTGCTAACAGTTTCTTGTTAAATCCATCTTGTTGGTGTGCTGTCTTAGCAAATCCAATTTTGAACCTCACCTAACCCCCATTGGAGTTGCACAAGAATCAGGGAAAAGGCAAAAATCCCATTTTTTAGTCACAGTAGTGAAGTGACACAGTGTAAGACCACTCTGCATCTAGGGTTTTTTTATTTGTTTTATTTTTATGTTTATGATTTATTGTAACATGTACCAAAATCAAATTATGATGTAATACAACCCTACATTATATTCTTTTTGAATATATAAAGACTTCTAATTCTATTCTAATCTTATGGGGTATATCCTTTTTTGGTATGTTTATTGTCTCTTTTTTTAGTAGCTTTAATGAGATATAATTCACGTATCATAAAATTCAACTATTTAAAGTGTACAGTTCAGTGGTTTTTAGTACATTCAGAGTTGTACAACCATCACCATTACCTACTTTTAGAACATCTTCAACATCCTAACAGGAAACCCCATACCCATTCACTGTCATTCCCCCTTCCCAGTCTCCTCCAGCCTCCCTCCTGTGTCTGGGTCTTACTGCAGTGTGTTCTCCAAGACACTTTATGTTGCACTCAGTGGTAGAACAGTTCTCAACAGATATTCATTGAATAACTTAATACCCACAGAAGCCACCTGCCAAGAGTGGCAACTAAGTAGTAATTGAGAGGGCAGTGGAATTGGTGTCAAAAGGCTGGATTCAAATCCTGACTGATGCTCACGAGCAGTGTGGTTCTGGGTTTAGAGCCACTTAGTTTTCACATCCATAACATGTAGATGGCAATATCTGCTTCACAGGATGGTTGTGAGAATCACTGGAGAAAATATGGTCACAGCACTTGGCACACTGCCTGACCCACACTAGGAAGGCAGTTAATATTCATCGATGAAAGAGAAACCCCTAGGGTGGTGACCAAGGGAAATATCTGCCACCAGATTGCTCTGAAGTCTGATCTGGTAGAAGATATTTCCCCTGATTCACCACCCTAGGGATTCAAAGTAGTGGCATAGCACTTTCCTGTGCCTCAGTCTCCCCAATTTCCTTCCTTAAGAGAGAATTCTAGAGTACAACTTACAATTACTTTCCTTACCTCACAACTGCTGCCTCTCCTATTTCTGCATTGACAGCTGTTTCCTTTCCACGTGCTGATATTGAGTCTCATGGAGGGCCCATACTGAGCACAGAAGAAAGCACTGTCCATCAGCTGTAAAGAGCTGACCTTCCAAGGTGGATTACCAACCCCTCATCCGAACTTCAGCAGCATTTATTGCTCCTTTCCTTCACCATAGGTGCAGAAACCCTCTCCAGGAGGATAAGCTGCCTAATTTAGGCAACAGGCAACTTAGGGCTGATCGACAGGCCTTACAGGGACTAGGGGACATATTTAACTGTCTTTTTCTCTCTTATAGCAACCACCTCCCTCTGACCCTGGAGTTGCCTCAGCAGATTTGCTGTGCATGCATCTTACGAAAATGTTTCCTACACAATAGTAATGAAATACTAGCAGCTATCATCTACAGGATACCAGGCATTGTAAATATATTATCTCTCATCCTTACAATAACCTTGCAAGGTAGGTATTTCCCCCACTTTACAGGGAGGGAAAAGATTCTTGAAGGAAAGAAACAAGCCATAGGTAATATCAGGTAATAGGTTTTGGAAGGGCAGAGAAGATTGGGTAACTCTACCATTACAAAGTTTCTTAAACTCTTGGGCTATCCATTAGTGGTGTTGGTCTGCTATATAGAAGCATAGCTTATCTTCAAATCACATCTCAGCCATTTACTTGCTCTGTGACCTTGGACTCATTTCCCAACCTCTTTGAATTTCAGTTCTTTCACATGTAAAGAATACTTACCTCTTAGAGTCGTTTTGAGGATCAAATGACTTAATAGTTCTAAAATTCTCATAAATATTAGCTGTTGTCTTATTTAAATATTCTAATTGCTATGATCAAGGTGTCTCACTTTGCAGACTTGCCACGTGCACTTGGCGGCTTAATTTTAAGTTGTGTCATATTACCAATTCAGAAGATGTATGATATATTTGCTATGTCTCTCCTTCCAGAGGAAACGACATTTTAAATCAGGGGTTGGCAAACATTTTTGCTAAAGCTCCACATAGTAAATATTATAGGTTTTTCAGGCCATATGGTGTCTTGTCACAACTATTCAGCTATGCTGCTGTAGTGTGAAAGCAGCTGGAGATAATGCTTGAGCAAATGGGTGTGCCCATATTCCAATAAGACTTTATTTATGGAGACTGGAATTTAAATAATTTTCATGTATATTAAAATACTATTTCTCTTCATTTTCAACAGTTTAAAAATGTAAAAGTCACATTTAGCTTGAAGGCCATATGAAAACAGGCAGTGGGCCTTAGTTTTGCCAACCCCTTTTTAAATAATTCAGTGATTCTTTAAAGCTGATGAATCCAGCAAAGTTCTCATTAGGGAAAAGCAATGTGGAGGAAGAAAATTAAGAGCCAGCTGATCTATCAACTAGCTAGCCCAGATCATAGCTATATTGATCACTCCCTGGTCTAACACAATCATGCAACCCCTTTGAGCTGAATGTTTTTATCTATAAAAATGAACTAGTAATAGCTCTCTGACCTATACCTATTTCTTCCTGGGGAAGGGAGTTTAATAATACTTATCATTTATTGAATTTATACCTTTGTGCTAGATTTTTTGATCATTTTAGTTCCAATCTTCTTATTATCCACACTTTACAGATGAAGAAATGGAGGCTCAGAGGCAAATAACCTGCTCAACGTTACAATACCAGTGTCTAAACCCAGGTGTCTGACTCTCATCAACGCTCCAACCCCCTCAATACAATACAAAGTCCCTGAGAGTAGGGACCTCATTGACTTCCTCTGTGCTAAATCCCCAGTGCCTAGACTAGTACCTGGTATATAATAGGCATTGTATAAATGCTTATTGAATTAACGAATGAATGGATTTTTCCATTATGCCAGTGGTCCTTAATCTTTTTTAAGATCAGGGATACCTTTGGGAAAGAAATTAAAGTTTTGGACCATCTCTCCAGATAAATTAAACTTCAGACTTAGAAAACTTACCTTAAATATTTGGCCAACTATAGAAAGAAGATACTGTTCACATACTCTGAATAATACTGATGATAATTCTTACCATAAGTATGGAAACAGGATTTGGAGGTGTCTTGTTTCTTTCTGATCTTGAAATCATGATATTAAAGGCATTAAACAAGGCCTAAAATGTTTCCTTCTCTACAGTTGCTCATACACTTTTTGAAACTCTTGATTCCCTTAAAAATCACTTTCTCAAAAAATGTTACTTAAAAATGACTTTGGGGCTTGCCTGGTGGCACAGTGGTTGAGAGTCCCCCGCCAATGCAGGGGATGCGGGTTAGGGCCCTGGTCCAGGAAGATCCCACATGCCGCAGAGCTTGTAGGCCTGTGTACCACAACTACTGAGCTTGCACTCTGGAGCTCGTGAGCCACAACTACTGAGCCCGCGAGCCTGTGCACCACAACTACTGAAGCCCACATGCCTAGAGCCTGTGCTCTGCAGCGGGAGAGGCCACTGCGGTGAGAAGCCCGTGCACAGCAATGAGGAGTGGCCCCCACTCACCACGGCTGGAGGGGGCCCGCATGCTCAACAAAGACCCCGTGCAGCCAAAAATAAAGAAAATAAATAAAGAAATAGAAAAAAAATAGAATGTA